>JAWXYG010000010.1:7710453-7825453 GCA_034222035.1 Acacia crassicarpa
GTCATCAATATCCCTAATAAGTTCATAAGACCGACTTGGCATGATATTAGGATGAAGAATTAAGCTCACTAACAATGAAGAACAAAGAACACAAAACGGAACACATTGATGACGTTCATATATATAAGCATTACTATAATCATGATGCCAACCATATTTCTTGGAAATTGAACTTCTTGTAAATTTAGTTTGAATTATGATTACGATAACTTCTTAATTTATGGGCTAAATAATAATTATTATTATTATTATTATAACTCCTTAATTGTGGGGGCCGACTGATAATTTATGGATATACAATATAAAATATTGATATTGAATTATAAAAGAGAACGATAAATAATTATGATAGCTAAAAGAGGGATCTTGATATTTATTAGTGTCAAAGTAGATGGAATTCAATAACAGCGTTAAAAAAGGGAAAAAGATAGGAAAAAACTTTGAATTTATAATTAAAATTTCAAATCAGGTACTTCCAAATATATATATATATATATATATATATATGAATTGTGAATTACTTATCAAGTTTGATCATTTCCTTATCAACTCTTGGTAACAAAACTGATTTGAGATTTTGCAATTTCAAAAGTATTTTTTTAATCTTTTTTCTTTAAAAAACACAACTATTTTTTCAATATTTTTTTTTTGGTTAACGGAATGGTTTTTAACGGCATTATCAAAAGTACTATAGGAGATATGGATTCCAGAAAAATTGGTAGAGGTTGTTGTGGTGGCCTGAAAAACTTTAGGAAAACTATTTTATGATTTAGAGAAGCTAATTAAGGAAGAAAATCCCTATAATGCATTAATGATTTATTTCTAGGAATTATTTATGAGGTTTAAACTTCTCATGTTGCATGAGAAGAAGAAAATTCCTACACACATATGAAATAGTGGACCCACATATATATAATGCTAATTATATATATATATGTGGGTCCCACCATTTTATGTGTGTGTGACATGAGAAAACACTTCTCTTGCAACATAAGAAGTGTTTTTCCCATTATTTAATGTCTCAAACAACATAGTTATAGGAATAAGAATTAGGGAGAAGGAGCAAAAATACACATGACCTTTCCTCTAGGAGAGCCCAGCATCACGACCTATCAACTGAAGCAAAAATACACACAACGTTACGTTTTGGGAGCACCCAGTACCACGGCCGTTAGTTGACCATCAACTTGGATAGAATGCTGCGTGGCGCTGACACGCTGAAGTAGCTGCTGACGTGGAATAAAAAATTTAAAAAAATTAAAATAATTAGAAAAATTCAGGAAATTTGAAAAAATTAGAAAAAAAATTCAAAAAATGAGGAGAAAATTAAAATAGTTAGAAATTTTTTAAAAAAAATAGAGAAAAATTAAAATAATTAACAAAAAAATTAAAATAATTAACAAAAAATTAAAAAATTAGAAATAATTAAAATAATTAGAAAAAAATTAGAAAAATTACAAAAAAAAATTTAAAAAAATTAGGAAAAAAATTAAAATAATTAGAAAAAAATTAAAATAATTAGGAAAAAATAAAAATAATTAGAAAAAATTCAAAAACTTAGGAAAAAAATTCAAAAAATTGAAACAATTAGAAAGAAATTAAAATACCCTCGCCAGTGTGCCCAACCACCGACCACGCCACCGGCGATCGATTGCCCTTTATTATATACTCGTCGGCGGTCGAATTAGTTGATTTTACTTATTTTTCTAAAATGCCCTTATATAAATTTTGTGCCTCAACTACCTTATTGATTTCATATAATCTCTTTTAGGAAGAAATTGACAAAAATCAGAATGTTGTATTATAATTAGGATCAAAACAGACTCTCAAATGTTGTCTTATAATTAAGACCAGAGAGAGTATATTAGAAAGGGCAACCGATCACCGCCGGCGGCCGACGGTAGGGTGGTCGGTGGTGGGGCCCACTAACGGGGGTATTTTAATTTCTTTCTAATTATTTCTATTTTTTGAATTTTTTTCCTAATTTTTTAATTTTTTTCTAATTATTTTAATTTTTTTCTAATTATTTTATTTTGGGAAAATTATAATGAAGGACCTAAGAAAAATAATATTTATTAAGAAGGACCATAAAAAGTTGTAATTATTTTAAAGGACCAAAAATTAAAATATTAAAATAAAAGGACTAAATTACCCTTAATCAGATTTACTATCTTCTCATTAACTAAATCTGGAATGATTTTTTCTTCCTAATTTCTTATTAACTAAATATGGAATGATTTTTTCTTACATGAGAATCTAAAATAATTAATATATAATAATAAATAGATATTGATTCGATCAAATAATTCTTTTCTCATCGTTGAATCACTCCAGATTAGTATATTAGAGAAAAGATAGGAAAGATGGAGCTTTTTATGGTTGTGGCAGAAGAAGCCTCATGCGTTGTGCAACCGTTTGCAGTGTTAGACCTGAGATTTTTTGTGCTGAGGCAGCCAAAAGTACCTGATATTCATTTAATATTATCAGTTGTTCCATTCCCAGATAAACAGAAAATAAAGCAAAAGGCTTTTAACTCAGAAAAACCCCATCAAAAGAGAAGAACGTGGTTAAAAAAACCAAATCCCTCTTTCCTTTCGCTATAACCATAAAAAGCTCCATCTTTCATATCTTTTCTCTAACATAATAATTTTGAGTGATTCTACAATGGAAAAAGAATTATTTGAATTGATATCTATTTATTATTATCCATCAATTATTCTAGATTCTCATATAAGAAAAAATCATTCCAGATTTAGTTAATGAGAAAATAGGAAATCTGATTAAGGGTAATTTAGTCCTTTTATTTTAATATTTTAATTTTTGGTCCTTTAAAATAATTACCACTTTTTATGGTCCTTCTTAATAAATATTATTTTTCTTAGGTCCTTCATTATAATTTTCCCTTTTATTTTTTCTCTCATTTTTTTTAAATTTTTTCTAATTATTTAAATTTTTTTTCTAATTATTTTAATTTTTTCCTCATTTTTTGAATTAATTTTTCTAATTATTTTAAAATTTTTTTGAATTTTTTATTCCACATCAGCATCCATGTCAGCGTGTCAGTGCCACGTCATCGCCACGTCAGCGTTTCATCCAAATTGACAGTCAACTAACGGCCGTGGTGCTGGGCGCTCCCAAAATGTAACGTCGTGTGTATTTTACTCCAGTTGAAAGGTCGTGGTGTTAGGCGCTCCTGGGGAAAAAGGTCATGTGTATTTTTGCTCATTTTCCCTACGTATTATTAGAAGAAGGGCAAAATGGTCCAGTGGAATTATATAGCCTAATCTCAGCCTTCTCCCTCATTTGCGATCTGAAGATTGGGAATATGGTAGGGAGCTTGGCGGGGAGAGAGATAGGAAGGACAGAGACGGATACCTTGAAGGAGCAAGAAGAGGTAGAATCCAAGGGCAAATTTCACTTGTAAGCTTAGATTTGAGTTGAGGTAAGACTCATAAGCACTATCCCACCTCTGTTTCTTCATTCCTGTGCGTATTGGGGGGATAATTGTGGCTGAAAATCTGGTTTTAGAGAGGGGAAATGAAGAACACTATATAATAGTGCAAGAAAACGTTAGGGGATAAAAGAATATAGACTGTATTTTCATTTCTTGGCTTGCATGATTGAATAATGTTGTGTGGAAGATGAGTTCGAATCTGAACCTTGCTGTTCAGGGGTGTTTTTGCTTGCTCCTTCTTACTTAATTTCATAGAAATATTTAAATGTTGAAGTATAAAGATTATATAAATGTTATTTGGTTGTATGATGCTAGGAGCATTTGGGAGCTGAGGTTTGGGAGTGAAAACCAAATAGAACATACTGTGTGATACTCTTAGGAGTGAAATGAGTATTGGATTGTCAAGCATGTCATAGGTTTCATTAGACTCACTAAATTGACATGATAAGTTTCCGGAAAATTGTCTGCAACTTAAAAAGAGTTGCTGTTTAAAAATTTTGCAAGAGTGAGAGTCTCTATGCTAGCTATATAACATGATTTAGGTTGTTTTGATTGTGGTAAGATAGCTATCATGAAAACTGAAATTTAGAAGCTCTAAATTAAAGGGAAACCTTGCTATTTCATGGTATTAAAGTATCAAGTTTTAATGTTGACAGCAAAAGAAGCCAGAAGTTTATAAAGCTGAAAATTTCTGGGTATTCATTTGGTATTGGCCGAATGATTATACAGTTAAAAAGGTGATAGAAGTTTATTACTATATAGTGGAAGGGATAAGCATAAAATGTACAGGGTAGGTGATTAAATTGGCAAATGATTCGATGATATTGAATCTGGAAAATTATAGAGTGCTAAACATGGTGCTGTCCAAACTGTTAGAAAGAGTTCAAGTGCTCAAATGTAAAAGAAATTAAATGGTTTAAGTGTTAGCTAGTTGTATGAGGATGAGTGCTTGAAGGAATTAAATTTTGGATGCTTAAGGACAAAATCCAACTGTTTTGAAAAGCAAGAATGACGTATAGGTGTTCTAGGTTGATAAATTTTACAAGTAAGATGCTGAAAGGCTTCTTAGTTGTGAATTGTAGCAATATAGTCAAGTTCATCAAATATATTTTTTATACCCCTGCTTGGCCATCCCTGTTTAAGCATGAAGGAGATGAATTTTTGCTAAATTTATGGCTTCCAATGGATTTAGAAGGGATTTTTGTGTAGTATTACATCCCTAGTGCATGGTTAGAAGTAATTCAAGTGAAAATGGAATTTCATAAATTGGAGCACTGATTTTATGTGAGCTAAAACTGGGCATATGACCTCTTCTTTCCGTGAAATTTGGTGAGCGTTTAGTACACATCTCAAGCTTTAAAATAAGTCTCAGAACACATTAATGATGTGTACATTGAAAGCTATTAATTTTCGAAGTTTGTGCAGTAAAACTGAAAAAAATAAAAAATAAAAAAAAAATCCTCTTCTACAAAATGAACAGTGAACATTCAAGGTGGAATTATGAAATTGGGCCATGATTTGATACTGAGCGTTATTTTTTCTTTGTGGAGGATTCAAATAGCTTTAAATAGAGGTTTGAACCACTTCATTTAGAGTTTTCTAAATTAAGTTATGATTTTTCAAAGTGCATTGAAAGATTAAGGGTAGATTGATTTGTTTAAAGTTGGAAATAATGAAATTTTTGTGATTATAGTGATGATTCTATGAGGATAATACTTTAGTCGTTTGAAGAGTTAGAGATGTTTGGGATAAAAAATGGTAGAAATTGGTTTTAGTTGGGATTTAATAGAACTTATTTAAACTACAAGTTAAATAAATGGAAGACTAAAATATACTTTTAGTCCTTTAAGTTTTATATAAGGCACACTTTTGGTTCCTTAACTTTATAAAGTATACTTTTAATCCCAAAATTCTAACATCGTTAATGTCACTAATGGAAAACGCTGAGGTGGTGAACTCAAATGATGACTAATAACATTTAATTACATAAATTTATATATTCTTCAATTTATCCATATTTTAAATTTTAACTTAATAGCATTTAATTACATAGTCATCACTTAAATTTACACCGTTATCACTTGAGTTTACATTTTCCGTTAGCAAAATTAACGGTGTTAGAATTATAGGACTAAAAGTATGCTTTATAATGCTAATGGACCAAAAGTATACCTTATGTAAACTTAAAGGACTAAAAGTATACTTTAACCTAAATCGAATAAATATTAATTTACCATTTTTTGGGGTGTTTGTGTGTGTGTGTGTTTGTTCGCCCCAAACCCACCAAGAAGTAATCAAGGAAAGAATAAAGTAGAAGGTAAATCAGAAGAAAGCGCAAGAGGTAGTAACGCTTTTCATTTCATCTGATTATGTATTGATCTGTTGCATTTTTGTTTGTACCATTATGCTGATTATGCATGAGAACATTTAAATTGCCTTGCATGAAATTATTTTCTATGGGAATGTGCGCCAATTAATTTTTCATTTAATTATGAATGCGCACCATTTAGCACTTGACTAAGTTATCTTTACGATGTATGGGCATCATTGAAGATACATTGTTGTAAAGGTTTTGTTCACTATGGCTTATTTTGCGTGATTAATATGAAGAATTTTGTTACCATTGAGATTTCCCTAAATCTCACCCATGTCTTCCATGATATGAGCAAGAGCAGGTACTTGGGCAAGGGCATTGTTGTTGGTGAAGCCTGAAGAAGGTTGAAGCTGAAGGAGTAATAAATTACTATTCTCCCTAAGTATTGGCTATTTTTTAGCCAAGTTGTCTTTTAATATTGGAGATATGCATATATTGTGTGCGTGTGTAGTGTGTGTAAATATTTAGGAATGTAAATACCCTCCACAAGGAGGAGAGCTATGGACATGGTAGCCTATCGGTAAGTGTCAAATGGGCTATGGATATGGTAGCCTATCGGTAAGTGTCATATGCGGTGATGACAAGATTATATTTATATGTAGTTAATAGTACAAGAAGATAATATTGCATGATTGATTAGTATTTATTATCTATTTAGAAGCTCGGGTAATGCATGAATTGTGCCTTAAGATATTTACATGCCAAATTTACAGGTTATGTTGCTTCAATGACATGTGGATTTGTACTTCTTGTTAAGTAGCTACTAAGTAAGTTATGAATGTGATTGTGAAGGGTTAACTGAAATAGAAAAAGAGCTTGTGTCTTATTTATTTAATTGAGTTTAGATTTTTTAAATGAATTAGCTAAAGATTTTTTAGTTTATAGAAATTCCCATTCTTAATAAAGGAAATTTTTTAAAAGTTGAGTGCTTTAGGTTTCTAAATGGGTCATTGGTGGCTAAGAATAAGTTGAACACTTCTATTAGATGTACCTAGAGTGAGATGTTACAGAGTATGTTTAGATAGAGTCTTGGAGTCGGTGATTGAGTGCGATCTTTTGATTAATAATCTATTTAAAGATTTAGTTGTTGAATAAACATTAACTTTGTGTCATCCATGTTGTTAACTCCATCTAGTTGGGTAAACGTCGTCTAACAGTATATTTGGTAAATTGGTAAAAGGGAAAATAAAGAGGGGAGAAAATGTTATTAAGTTTTATTTGGGGGAAAAAATTAGAGAAGTGAAATTCAAAGCTTTTAATTAGTTTTTCCTACTTTTTTTTTAATTTTATGTATTCTTTATATTAAAATTTTATAACCTTACTTTTTCCATTTTTTAAAAAATGAAAGTGATCCTCTCTCCTCCGTCGCTTTTTCCTCATATTTCCTCATAGCAAACAGACCATTAGAATTGAAGTTAAAGTAGGCCCATCAAGAATGAAAAGCTTGTGCCCATAATCAGTTTTCAGTGGGCTTTTATATGTGCATTGTAATTTTTGAAGGCAATTTACTTATTTAGAACTTTAGAAGCCTTGTCTATGAGGATGAGTTCACATTCCATGCTCATCTAAAAGATGAGCATGTCGTGCTCATCCTATAATTTTACAGTTGGGACCATTTTTAAAATTTTTTATTTATTTTATTTATTTGGATTAAATTGTATGCTGTATCTTGAAATAGTTTTTGCATCCAAATTTTAAATTAATTAATTTTTAGTTTTCCATTTAGAAATATTTTTCTTGTAACACCAGTATCCTGAAATATTTTTCCAGTAGTACTCAATATTTGAAATATTTTTTCAACACTTAATATCTAAAGTTAATTAATTTTTAGTCTTATATTCAGAAATAGATTTTGCACCTAATATCTTTAATTAATTAATTTTTTAGTACTAAATATCTGAAATATTTTTTCAACACCCAATATCTAAAGTCAAAATAATAATTAAAAAAAGGTCATTTTTATTTGAGGATGAGCACTACATGCTCATCTTTTGGATGAGCATGGAATGTGGATTCGTCCCACATCCACTCCAAAATGAAGGCTCGATGTCAGAGAAAAACCACCACAAAAAAATAAGTACAACAACCAAACAGCACTTTGAAACTAAAGAGAACAATAACCAAACACCCAGTATTGGACTAAACAACTCAGAAGAAGCCACATGAAAAAATACCAAACCTAGGTGATAAAACGCAATACCAATAACCAAAACAAGTGTACAAGGTAGGAGACAACAGACAAAACGGACTAAAGATCTCAAACCAAAGAATAAACTTTGTGTCATAGGGACAAAGCACTTCTGAACCCATAAAATAGATCTAAACTGAAAAGTAATATTGCAAAGGATTCAAAATCCTTAAGATACAGTAGCAACATTCACAATAGGACCTACAGAAGGCAGCCATACAACCAGATTGCAATACAACAATATGAAAACTAGCAGATCAACAAACCAAAATAGGGAATACACCAAACTGAGGCTTCACGATTCTCAACAGCAAACGTCACATTAGTGGTCAAATAGAAGCGACAATCATCCTAATGACTAAATAACAAACTTTTGCAACCCGAAAGCAAATAACCACTGAACCCGCTAACTAATCAAAAAACATGTTGAAACGGTACCGGAATCAATGATCCACTTTGAGGAAGGACTAGACTTAGATTCAACCATCGGTCATCACCAGAAGCAAGTTGAACTCCACAAAAAGAAGTAGAAGAAGTTTCATAAGAAATCAAACAATTAGACGTACCAAACAACAAATAATCAAGGGTGCAACCACAACAGACTCTCTGAGCAAGATCACCAACCACTGAAAAGACAAATGAACCTCCAATTCACAGCAAAGAACATTATTTCCAACAATGAGCATAAAGCCCCACCAAAGAGAAACTGGGAAGAGCTAGTGTTTAAATCACGAGAGTAGAAAAATTGTCGAAGACATCAAAGTTGAAGCACAAACATCCAGACGGAGCATAAATATTCAAATGGAGCCCAAATAACTAGTAGAATTTCCCAAAGAAAATGGCTACAACAAGCAAACAAGGCATCGATAACCTCTTTAAACACAGTAGAACAGTCTCACTAGAGATTGCAACACCTAAACAACCACAAAGAAGTCAGCAAACCAAATGTGGCACCAACAATAGAAGGAAAAAAAGGCCAAAGAGGGTCACCGAAAAACTCAGAATCTTGCCAGAAACATAGCGCTGGAAATTCACAACTTCACTAGAAAATGCAGAGCACTCGCCAAAATATCTCCGGAATCTAGAAATCTAGCTAGAATCTGGAAAAGTTGTATGAAATTTGTAAAAGTTCTCTAGAATATGGAAATCTCACTGAAAAGCAAAGAATCTTGTTAGAAATAACAGAAGAAGATGGATAGCAATGGGTGTTGATGGTGTTGACATAATCTCTAACAACAAAACAATGAATCCTAATGGTGAAGCTTGGTGAAATGATGGAGACCCTTCTTTCTTCTTTGCTTCCACCACTTGCTCACGATCAGGAAGGAAGAAGAAGGCCTGACCGGCACACACACTCTCTCTCCTCCTTTCTCTCTCACGGTCACTGTTCATGCAACAGTACTCTCTCACGGTCATTGTTCATGGAACAATACCAAACTCATCACTGTTTTTAGAACAGTTCCAAACTTTGCCAAAAAATCGACAAAAGAATAAAGGAACCCTAAGGCTCTGATACTATGCAAACTAGAGAGGGGGGAAAGAGAATAAATATATTCACATAAGTGTGTACAAGTGTGTCCATGGAAGGATTGCCTATTGCCTATTGCCTATTTTATGCAAAGGAGGGGGACATAAAAGTAAACACTAACAGAAATTAAGGAGGAAATTAGGGAGACAATTAAGGTACAATATTATCCTAACACCGACCAATCATGAGTCCTTTTTCGTTTTCCAAGCATGTTCATTGTTGGTCGATTTCCGTAATGGCAAGTGAACCAGTCGAACAAGTAATAAAGTGTAAGTAGAGTATCGTCCCATAGAGACTGAGATATCAGGAAGTAACACTCAATTTCTATGACAGTTGTGCAAACATAAAGTAAATATGATTGGTTTGAGAGGTTTTTGTGATTATGCTAATAAACGGAAGTAAACAAAGTATCATAGTCTTGAGAAGATATCAGTAAGAAGTTAGGCTGAACTTGGAATCACCCTTAAGTATCTCAATCCCCCAGTTGCTTTACCCATTACTATAGCATCTATACTGCACAGCTTCCGCAATGCTACATCATAGCTACTAACTACAACACTATTCAGTTAACCCACCACTATAGTCTATCGAAGCTTCCACGTCTGATACTTCTAATGCTAACTTTACTCCTTCCATATACCTATGGCAATTTTCTAGTTAGATCAACGCTACAAAACAAGGTGTATTGTTTATGAGCGGTAGACCCATTTCTGAAGCCTACAATAGTAGGTCAAGCCTTATACCAGCTTGCCTAGCAATCACTGTTTCTCAGAGGTCTAACCTTGACTCTTTGCCAGTAAGCCGAGGTCACAAATCTCGCCCTTAGCTTTCACTAATCGACAAGGTAATTAAATCACTGATAAGCAAACTAAATTTATTGAATTAAGAACTTGCAACTGGGTTTATTCGAAACTTAAATATTCATCCTCGTTCAGCCTTAGGAAATTTAGTTCATGACTGACGAGGGACACACAAAACAGATAACAACAAGATGACTCATGGTCAAAAGATTAAAGTAAAAGAAAACAGAAAGCTTGATGAAGTTCCGACGGCGTGTAAGAAGCCTTGTCTCATCACCACTCCACGTCTTCTTCTCTTTGCCTTACTACAAGGAAGGATGCTGGGTTCTTTCAAAGTTCTCGTGCCTCGTGAAATCTCTCTCTCTCTCTTCTTTTGAGTCTGGTCGAATGTGAAATCTCGTTTTAGCTCTTCACGACTCTCCTCTAGGGTTCTCTTGCTGTTTCCTTTTATAATAATGTTTTCTTGCGGCGCAAGTTCCAGGGAGCTGGGCTTTCCAAATCTGTCGAGATCCATTGTATCTTCTGATCACAGTAGATTGATTCTGCTAATCCTGCGAGATTCTTCAAATCTTTTTGTTTCGATCCTCTGCATCTTCTATTGCATTACGTCAGCAATCTACCTGTCTTTTCTCGACTTTCGTAATTATTTCCTAAAACAATCTTGACAAAAGATTAGAACAGATGTCGCATAGCATCACGTCGTTTACCTTGCTATAGCTTCGATGATGCCTTGTATTGCACTTTGTTATGCCGTCAGAATGCTATAGCATATTATCAGCTTTACTATACGTTCTTCTTATAAAACCTTGTAACTCGTTCCTCTTTTAGCACATGTTTAGGATGTGAATGGTTTTTATCCTTCAGTTCCCTATATTCATGAATTAATGCCTTCTTGCTCAGATTGATTGCAGTTAAGCTTGTATTTACCATACAATTCAGTCATAAAATATAGGGAAAACATGGCATAAATTATGCTCATCATTCATATCTATAATTTGCACTAAACCAGTGATCCTTCTCCTTCTGTACGGCTGTTGAGAGACAAATAAACAAGGTAATTAAACCTGGACCGATCAATGAACCGGTAGGGTACTGGGTTAAGGGTCAGTGGGTCAAACCGGAGTCAACCCGGGACTAGACCGGGACCAAACCAGTAAGGAATAAAAAATGAGAAATCATTTAATTTCTTATCACATAATCCATAATTCCAAATACTATATATTATTTCAAGACTTTAAATCACTAGCCAAATAATTATATACTTGTGAAATATTCTTTACAAATTGATATCAAAGCATTATATACAACCCAATGACACCTGAATTTGTAATGGAATCACAAACATTTAGCATAACAAAATATCAAAAACCAAGTATATGATAACAAAATGTTCCCACCTACATCATAACAAAAAATTCTCATCTTCAATCACTAAACTAATAATCATCAACATGATAATCATCATTAAGATCAATCAACTCCCTAGGTGTTGAGACATTAGGAGGTGGAACTGTAGGAGGAAAAGTAAAAGAAGTAGGAGCAATATGATCATCATTTAAAGATGAAGCACCAAGAACATCATCACCACCTATATATGAAATGAATAGAATTATTAATAGTCATGTAAAAAACATAGTTATATTCTTGTGTGTAGAAATATAATTTTAGATAATAGAAGAAATAGTTAGAAACCTTCAAAATTCCTCGCCATTTGTTCAAGTTGAATATTTGTCGATTCTACATTATCGAATTCGGGAGTTGGATCTTCTTCAAGCACCCAAAAATCTAGTTTATCAATTGATTCATAATCAATGGGATCATAATTCTCTTTCTTCTTTTTCAATTTATTCCTATAATGCCAACATGATAGAAAATCAATATTAATGAAATGTATATTACTATATTTAATTAAGCTATAAAACAATTGTTCAAAAGTCATGACTTTCAAGATTACCTAAATTTTAACCTCATATTGTAGTTTGTGAAAACCAAATCATCAAGCCTTTGATGCTCCAATCTGTTTCTTCTTTTACTGTGGATAAGCTCAAATATGCTCCAATTTCTTTCACAACTAGAAGAAGTTTGGCTAAGAACACGTATAGCAATTTGTTGTAATTCTGATATTGAACCCCTATAATACAGTCACCACTCATTTGCAAAATAAAAGAAAAGACATCTAGTATGTAATAATAATAATAATCATAATATGTACTTTAAAATATGAAATTTAATATACTTACGAGGGACTAATCTTTGGGTTGTTTTTTCACATGAAACCTTGTCAAAAGATCCTTTGTGTTCACGGTAGGTAGCAACTTGCTACATCACTGTAATATAATGATCAGCATTTTCAGGTAAGTTTGCCTCAAACAAATTGACCACAACATCTATTAGTCTATGCTTTCTAACAAAGTTAGGACTATACAAGAATGCAGGATCCAACATATATGCAGCTGCATGAAGGTCATTTTTCAAATGTTTATCCCAGCGACTTTGAATAATATTCGTGTAGGGCTTGTACAATTCCTTCTTCCTCTAAAACATGTCCTTGATTACATTTTTAGCTCTCTGCATGCCTTCATAGACATAAGGCATTGAAGGTTTATCATCAAAATCAACAATCCTCAATAATTTTATCAATGGAGACTACTAGTCTCACAACTTCAAAGTAATCACTCCATAACCGATGATCTAGAATAATTTCACTGAAAACTTTCCCAGCTTCAGTTCTTGCTAATTTGTGGAGCACAAAATGTTGATCAACAACCAAAGCTTGCAAGTCATGTTTGTGCGAATGATACTATGAAGGGTGATAAATGTGGTAGCAAATCTTGTTGCACCAGGACGAACAATTTCTTTCTAACCGGATCTTTTCCTTAACCATGACAAGAAGACTAAATGATTATATGCAAATATTATGATTTTAGATGCATTCTTTGCAAGGTCTGAGACATGAGGCATGGATGCAATGTCCTTTAAAATAAGATTCAAACAATGAGCTACACAAGGTGACCAATAAATTGTTTTATATTTATTTGTTATCAATCTTCCACATGCCACATAATTAGCAGCATTGTCAGTCACCACATGGACTATATTTGTAGGACCTATCCACTGAATGACTTCACTGAACAGTAAGAATAAGGTGTCGGCATCTTTAACTAAATCTGAAGCATCAACTGATTTCACAATGGTGAGGTCCTTTTTGTCTTTAGCCTTGGGGTCCACAATCAAAAATTACCAAGGATTGCGTATAGGCAAACCTAGGATCATTTCCTCTCTCGAGGAGCCTTTTATTGAGTCATAGATAATCTAAATGACATGCAAATACAACTAAAACAAGGGGAAATTGGTTTTGGATTTTTGAATTAATTAACTAAAGAAAAATGCAACTTAATTAAATGCTAAACTAATATTTTTGGTATTTTCAATAAAATGGAATGGAGTGTGAAAATGTATAATGAATGAATGCTCTTGGAATGGATTAATGACTATCATAGTTCACTTAATATAGGAGTAAATTTTTACTAAGTCTGAATGAAAAACCCCAAGATACCACTTGAGTCCAATATTCCCAATTAATAATAGTTCCTACTACCATAGCTAACTACTATTTCTTGAGGTATTGTTTAAAACCACTTAGTGTGTGATTAGGATTAAATTAATACAACTTGCTTCCTCTTGATTTGAATGCGATACCACGTCACTCAATTAATCCAATTCAATCATACAATCTAACAATACCACGTAGAAAGCACAATTTCACTGAATTAATAAAGAAATGCATATATAAAAATCCAACAAGCTGCAAAATTAAATCCAATCACAAAGGTTCAATCCACAAAGTTTTCCAAACGGACAAACTAAGTCTCAAAAATTACAAAACAATATTCCTAAAACTAGGAAATCAAAATGTAATTAGAGAAAATAAATTGAACAAATAAACTCCCCTTTGAAGCTTTAGAACTCAAGCACTTAATCCACCACCAAGAAAAGAGAGATCAGCCACACATTGAACTCAGCACTGGCACCACCAATCTTAAAATTGCAGCAACCATGGAAAGGAATAAGGGAAAAGAAATACTAAGGAATTATTGAAGAAGGTGGAGAGGGTTGAAAGGGACGGTGGAGTGAGAGTGTGGGTCTGAGCTAATGAGGACAGAAGAATGAAAACAATGAAGGTGGTGTGAACGATAGAGCCAATGGAAGCCGTTGGTGAGAGGGAAGACGATGATGGGAAATGGAGTGATGGCTCGCCGGTGACGGAAGGAGAGAGTGGTGTCGCCGGCGAGGTAGGGTGAAAGGCGAAGGAGAAGTCGCGAGGGTCTCAATAATGGATGGTTCCAGCGATGATTTTTTTTCGAATCTGTGCGTGTAATTTCCTTTTGTAGCTCGCGGCGCTGTTCCCCCTTTTTATTCATTAATTCAGCTGATCCTTTTTGATTTAATGTGTCAGATCCCTCAGCTTTTCACGGGTCACCCAATTGATTGCTGCCCTAAATGATCATTGGCCCAAAACGCAGAGTTTGAGGTAGAAGGACCTAGCTGCAAAGATAAAAAGTTCTGAAGAAGGGACTTAATTGAAATTTTTGTAACTTGAATTAGGACTTTCATTTTCAAATTTATTCTAATCTTTTTAGCCTCCTACAATTTAAACCAATTAATCTAACATTAAATATTCTCATAAAAATCAATAATTAAGAGTAATTATATTTTTTTGACAATTTTGCCCTTTTCGGCCCTAATTTAACATATTCACTCTTAATATCAATTTATCATAAGAATGACATTTTAGGCTTAATAACCATGATAAAGTCCATTAAAAATCCCAATTTAATTATCAAAAATCATGTAAAATATGGTTTGATCACACAAATATCATACCATGTATTGAATAGACTAAAAAATTAATCAGAGTTCGATGTCTAATATCAATCCAACCATCAGCAATGAGTGTGCAACCATTTTCCTTCCATTTAGGTCGATGGCTATCAATTAGTAGTTGACACTCTTTTTTACAATCTCTCAACAAATTAACCCTATACTCATGAAAGCTTGGGACCTTAGACTCAGGACCAATTGCAGTAGCACCATCAATAGCTTTTTGGAATAAAGGACAAGCCATTGCATTAAATGGAATACAATTCACATAAGCCCAATGAGCAAAACCCATTTTTGCGTTATAATGTGGTTCTTGACTTGCCCATGCATTTTTAATGCTTGGTTGGGCACTAGGAGTTGTCCTAGGTGCAAAATAATTTGAAACTTTTTGTCTTGAAGCAATTGATTCCTCTACTTCTCTATTTTCAACTTCTCTAGCTTGATTTACATTATCATTACCTGTAATACTCTAAAATTCTTAATTATTATAAATACTATATTTTGGTAAATAATACACAATAAATAAAGGAGAGTATATTGTCTCTAAAATTTTGTAATTTGTTAGCTATATTTTAGGAAATTTTCTCTTGAAAATTAAAATAACCAAAGGCTAATTTTAGGCTACATTTAAGGATCATAAACGACAAAATAATTATTATATTAAATTATGGTCCTTAAATAATCAAGAGGAGCAAGAAAACATTATGGAAACACTTAAACAAATTCAGAGAAATTGATAAAGATTAATGAGCTATTAATTCTTCACTAATTAAATAATTGTGTAAAACCTTCATAATAAATCAAAGGGGCTAATTAATAAAGATTAGGCACTAATTTTCATAATTAATTAATAAATCAATAGCAAATGCAATTAAGGATTAATAAATCCTATAAATAAGCTTAATCCTCTTGAAAATAGAAGAGTCAATGAGAAATTAAAGAAATAAGCTCAATCCTTGTAAAATTAAATAGACCAACAGGAAAAATTAAGATTTGAATTAAGGGTGAAGATTTAATTTGAACAAACACAAAATCAAATTCAATGGCTAGGGATCAAGATAAGAGGATAAGAGATTATTTAATAATATTTAAAAATAACATAATTAAACAAGCATGTGGGTCAATAAATGCAAAAATGCAAGAAGATAAGAGAGAGAGAGGGAGGGAGGACAGTTTTGAGGGAGGGGGGAGAGAGAGAGAGAAATTAAAATATAATATTTTTTGAAGCACATGTTAAATTAAATTAAGGAAATAAAAATAAAGGCTTAATCCCATGTAATTAAAATCAACCAATGAGAGCATTTTCTTCCTAAATTGTGCCTTCATGAAAACACAAATCCACCTAAGCCATTGATTTTGGAAAGTGATCCAAAGGTGGAAATCCATGGACTTTTCCTATAATTAGAGGCCTTGCCTCTTCACAATTCTTCACACTAAATCAACCACCAAGTGGTTATTTCTAAGAGAGTAGAGACTGAGGCAAGAAGGAGGAAGGAGAAGCAAGAAGCTTCAAGAGGTAAGCTTGTCTTTAGTTTTTAGTTTCTAGTCTTTAGCTTTATAGTTCTTAGTAGTTCTTAGTAGTTTTTAGTAGAATTGTTAGTTTTAATCTAGGAAATAGGTAAAGTAATTTCTCATAATTGTTTTTAGGCCTCATTGCATTGAAAAATGCCTGACGAGGTAAAAAACATGTTGAGAAGTGACTTTTAGGATTAATGAAACAAGTTAGAGTAAGATAGGGAATTGTTGGTTTTTGCTGGATTATTGGGATCAGTTAGATAGAGGGCATTATTTTATGTTCAAAATTATCTTCAAAAATTATGAAATAATTCATAAGTAAATTAGACATCGAGACCTTTCTAGGTATGTATATTATGTGTCATTTTGAGTTTTGTACAAGGAGATAAACATTCTAGAAATAGGGCTACGTTTTCTGGAAAAATTCTGGGCAGAGGTTGAAGATTGTTAAACTGGGAATAATTCACTAATTATGGGTGAAAACCATTATTTTTCCACAAAAATAGACATGCTAAGGTTTCTAGGAAATTTTACGGAACCTCTTTTCGATTTTTGTTGAATTAGTTATGATTTTTCAAAATTATTAGAAAATCTGCCCAGAAATGCTGAAGCAGCATTTTTCAGAAATAAAGGTATATTATTAGAATAATAAATCCACTGGGGATAAAAAGGGTTAGTAGTGGCTAAAGTACCTCTTGGACTACAGTTTATAAAGAAATAATGTGGTTATACATTTATAGGCAATCTGAGGAAACATACCAATAGCCAAACATACCACTATTCATATAGACTAAGGTACGGATGCATACTATAACATTAACTCTAATGCTCATTGTATGTTTATATGTGATAGATTATTTCATAAAGTCAATGACAAGACTTGATCTTGGGTCATGCACCGTGACTAAGTTTATGGGGCTTAGATCACATGTGTTTATACATTCAGCTTTATACGAGTTACAGTCTTAGTAATGCCGTTGAGTTTTCTTAGTGCTGAGGACATGAGGAGCTATCGTGGCACTGGTTAGTGCAAACGTAGGTGACTGTGCATGTGTTGTGTGCTATGTACTGTTGATATGTTAATCTTGCATCTACTGTGTGCTTATGTATTGATTACTGCTGTAATGTCATGAATATCTGTCATCCATATATTGTATTACTTGAGCATGAGGTTAACCGTTGCCTGAGGTCCAATGGGCATTGGACCTCAGCCCTTACTATAGCTTTAGGGTCTGGAGGACCGAGGGCTGACGACAAGGGTAAGTAGCCCGCTTGAAGACCCGGCCGGAGTTTCGTTTTTTTTGGACTGTATATTATTTTGAAATATTTGGGATAGATGTACCACTATTATAACCAGCCATAGTTAATATTTTGTAACAAACTCAGCAGTACTTACTCTTTTGAATTGCTCCGATGCGCCACTCTGATCAAAGTATATTATTCCGCTTATAAAAATGGGGTGTTACATTACCAACAGGTTTTCTCTTTGAACCTTCTAACAAAGATTCTTTCATTCTAGCTAGTATATCATGAGAGATTTTTTTACAAGAACTTACTTGACCACTCGCACTAGCCAAATGTTGCTTCAACCTATTTATCCCACCTCCCCTATAAGTTGAAGCACATAAAAGACAAGTAAACACATTTACTTTCCCCTCTTTCTTTACAGAAACATATTCCCAAGCAGGATCTTTTTATACACCCATTAATGCATGTGGTTGAGGTTCACTATTATTAGGAGGATGGCTAGACTCAAGATTGGGGGTGGAAGTATTATCAGTTCGTTCATTTCTGGCCTCCATTAACAAACCACAAAGAAACAAAAAAGACCCTTTCAGCAATATCACCAAGCCAAAAGCACCACGATAGATACCAAGCCAGAAGCACCTGTATGATTAATAATCACTTTATCAGAGCTACAATAAAAAAAACAAAACAATAACATCTAAACATCAAAAAATAGAAAGCCACAACCAAACAAATACATAATAGCAAGAGAAAATGGCACAATATAATTGAAATATATGTGTGTGTGTGAGCAATTAAGCCTAAGACAATGACACATTGTAATTTAAATATTGCAACCTCAAGACATGCTATTTAATACCATTGTATAAATAAATAATGGCTTTATCTATTGGAAAGAATGAGGACAAACTGCCAGATTCAGACAAAAGCAGCAACAAAGACAATTACCATTATTTGGATTATTAAAGAAAATGCAAGGACAAGAATCAAAATTTGATTGTGCAGCCATGAATGTTATACCTCCTACATCATGGAACAAAAATCAGAATATGAAGGACAAGAAGAAAATCCTGCCACCACAGTCATTTGAATAATTGCATTCACTTGTACACACAACTACAAGATGATTCAAACGACACGGGAGGAAGAACTTTGGTAATGATTGTAATTAAGCTTGATTAAATACATGTGAGTAATTAATAAAAAAATGGCACAATGTATACAAGATTTAAGTAACCCAATGTGCCAATGTGTAACACCCCATTTTTAAGAAGTGGAATAAGAGAATAATATTAGAGTGAAGCATTAGAGCAAGTAAGAGAGTGAGTAACTGATAAGTATGTGGCTAAATACTAACTACGGCGTATTTGGCCGGGTATAATAGCAGTACATTTATCCAAGTATTTAAATGCAAACTATGCAATAGTATAAATACAATCCCAAAATAAAGCTCTAGCTGAGTTCTCATGCGTGTTGCTTACCCTTGTTACCGGCTCCCGATCCTCCAGATCCTGAAGTTATGGTAAGTGCTGAGATTCAATGCCCATTGAATCTTAGGTAACAGTTAACCTCATGCTCAAGTATAACATTATAGCATTAACCAATACATAGCACACAGCAAATGTAAGGTTACAACAACAACAATATATAGCACACAACACATGTAAAGTTATCCATGTTTGCACTAACCAGTGTCACGATAGCTATTCGTGTCCTCAACGCTAGGAAAACAATCTCATGGCATTATCAAGATTATAAGCCGTATAAAGCTAAATGTATAAACAATGACCTAAGACCGAGTCTTAGCCATGGTGCATGACCCAAAACCTAGTCTTGTCCATGACCCTATGAATAATCTATCACATATAAGCATACAAGACACATCAGAGTTAAAGTTATAGTATGCATCCGTACCTCAGTCCATGCAGCTTAGTGGTACGTCCGTCCGTTTGGTAAAATCCCTGATTTTTCTCGGATATCCTATAATATTATTACCGCATTATTTCCTTTAAAAATAATATCCTAAGAGATGTCTTTGCCACTATTGACCTTTTTACCCCTGGTGGTTTTGTTTTTCCAATTATATCCTTTTATTTCCTTAAAAACGCTATTTCAGCATTTCTGGGCAGATTTTTCGATAACTTTGAAAAATCATAATTAATTCCACAAAAATCGAAATGAGGTTCCGTAAAATTCCTCACAATCTTTGACATGTTTATTTTTGAGGAAAAATAACTTCTCTCACTCCAAATATGTGAATCAATACCAGTTTAATGTTTTCCAATCAATATTCAGATTTTCTTCCAGAAAACGTGACCCAACTTCAAGAATTTTTATCTCCTTCTACAGAACTCCAAACACTACGAATTTGGTATTTTTAGAAAGCCCTAGATGTCTAACTTAACCATGAAAAGTTTCATAAATAAATGACTTCATCTTCTCCATAAAACAATGGCTTCAACATGACTGACTCCAGAAAAACAGCAAACCAAAATTTTACCAACAATTTGCTACTTTGATCTTCAATTTCCAAGAATTTTGTTCCACCATAATTTCCAACAAATTTTCATTCTAAACTCATTTTCAACCACAAAAACATGAAAACAAAATTGCTTTTGAAGATTCAAGATCAAAGCACAACTTTACTATAAATCTAAAGATTAAAACTGAAGAACTTACCTTGAACTTGCTCCTACTCCTTCAAGCTTCTCCACACACTCACTCTCACTACTTTAGAAATCATCTTTTGGAGCTAATTTGGTGTGAAGAATGAAGAGGTTGAGCCCCCTATTTATAGTAAAAATTCCAAGCTTATATGAAATTTCCACACTCAATCACTTTGACTCTCATCCATTTGATTCAATTCACTTTGCTAAACCCAATCCTATCCCTTCATTATGGTTAGAAAACCCTAATCACTATTGGAGATTTTTTTTGTTAAAACACGTGTGCTTGTTTTTAATATTATTAAATAATCTCTCTCTCTCTCTCTCTCTCTCTCTCTCTCGCACACACACTCACACACACACACACACACACACAAACCGTCCCTTCCCTCCATCTCTCTCCTTATCCTCTTCCATTTCATTAATTACCTTATCCCATGTGCTCATATCTTGATTAAAATACAATAAAACAATAATGAACTAAACTCCCTCATCCAAGTGTGTTTCCTATGTGTCTTATAATCAATAACCTAAGCCTCCTATTGGTTTATCCATTTTCACAAGGATTTATCTTATTTTGGTGATTAATTAGGATCACTGGATTTAACTTTATTAAACTTAATCTTAACCTTTCATTTATGTTAGAAAAATCCTACTTACTATTGAAGATTTTTATTTCAAACACATGTGCTCTTAACAATATCATTTTTTTTAATCTTTCCCTCTCTCCTCCATGTGCCATTCGTCCCTATCACTTGACTTTTGGGGTTCAATATTTAATCCTAATTAGCATCCCTAATGTGGTGGTTTATATGTTATTAGGTATAATTGTCATAGTGTGATTGGCTCTTTAATTGATTATGATCATTAGTGCTTCATTCAAGGCTAATCTTGTCTTCTTATTGGCCCTTGATTTTTAAATTAAAACATCCTTAATTGATGCTTTTAAATTTTCCCCTTGGTTAATTTTAAAGAATTACATAAACATTTTAATTAGTGTAAGTTTAATTGCCCATTAGGTTTTGTTAATTTTCTTTAACTTGTTTAAGTGTTTACATAAAATTTTCTTGCTTATTTTAGCCATAATTAATTATCATTTTATGTGCTAATTTTATCACATTTCATGATCCCTAAAATTGGTCTTATGTTTTGCCTTTTGTTAATTTAATCTCAAGGAAATTTGCCCAAAATTAAAATTAACAAATTACACTATTTTTAGACACATATTCGCCTTTATTTAATATGTATTATTTATCAAAATATAGTATTTATGATAAATAGGAAATTTTAGGGTATTACACAATGTATCTAAGTCCAACCCTTTAAAGTTTAAACCATGCAACAATAGTAACCCTCAAAATCTTGAATACAAGATTTATGTTCCAGATTTAACATTACATATTTAAAAGCTTCAACTTTTCTGTCAAAGCAATGAATAACTACCCAAAAACAAAAAACAAAAAATTCAATCGTAGAGATTACTTACTGCTGTATGATCAAAACCTTTAACCCACAGCTTTCTATGGCGAGAACAGACAGCGAAAACGGAGAGAACGAACAGTACGAATGGCGATGAACGGCACGAACAGTGAGAAAGAGGAGAACAGAAAGGAACTAAACTTCAAGACCCAAAGTTTCAAGACGCACAATGAATGGCGACGAACTTGAAGACCCATGATGAATGGCGACAAATGGCGACGCGAAACTCCTCTTAAACAGCAAGAAAAGACGATGAGAGGTGAAGAGGAACAAAAGGTCTGACCTTTATGGTTTAACCCACGATTACGCCCGAAGCCTTGAACAATGCTTGTCGCCAAGAAGGGACCAAAGCAGAGCCTCGAAAATTTGATTCAGAAAAGTGAAAAGTCCGAATGGCGAAAAAGGTTTTTGACTTTTTGGATATTTTAGTCTATTTTTTTAAAAAAAAATGAAAATCACTGCAAATGACGTCGTTTCGTTGTGTTTGGCGGAACTAAATCAATACACGCAACCGGTCAGACCGGCGGGTTAAGACCGGTTCGACCGGGTTGAAGGTTGGAGCTAAATACCCAAGAGGGGGGGTGAATTGGGTATCTTTAAAAATTTAAATATTTTACTCTGTGTTTGACTAAGTAAAATAGGGTAAGACAGAGGAGAGAAGAAGAGAAGCAGTACACAACAAGATTTATACTGGTTCGGTCCTTTCTCTGACCTACGTCCAGTCCCCAAGCCTCACTTGGGATTTTCAATCCACTAACTTCACAATATTGATTACAATCTCTGTACTCAGAGTAGTTCTCTCTCTAGAACTCACTCCCCCTTACAAGATGCAATCAATACACCCAACCACCAAGTCTCCTGACTTGTGGTTATCTCAATCAATGAATGATTTACAAGAAAAGACTCTCTTACAGAGCAGATAAAAATGAACACTGAAGCACAAGTATCAAATTGATACTATTACAGATGAAAGCTGAACACAGTAAATGACACTTAATAAATTTTCGCTCTCAGTTGGTGTATCAGCTTGAGAAGAAGTTAATGCACTCTATTTATAGGTAGAGAACATTATATGACCGTTGCTTGATGAATCCAACCGTTGTAGGTGATTATGTTGGAAATTATGCCCTAGGGGCAATTCATTGTACTTTGGATATTTAAGTTATTTAAAGTATTCTCTTTTGTTATCATTTTCGTTTGCATGTTTGTATTGATAACTGCATCCCTGGGTAATCTTATAGATTATCCTAAATGTCCCTGGTCGGTCATCTACACGAGAGTGAAGATGAAATAAGACCAGTATGACTTTGATGAGGTATGGAGATACGAGTCAAAGTCACAGGCACTTGTAAGAGTACAAGGTGCTCAACCGACCCACTATGAGAAAGCTGCATGGATTAAGTCATAAACTTATCTCATGTATAACCGCGTCACGACACTCTATGACCTGAGATCATCATGGATTCCTACATGATGAGTCACTGATCTTTGACCTGGTCAAAAGTCACCTTTGACCGGGTGATGATAAAGGCTAGGATCAGGATCAGTGGTTTTCATGTGGAGGAATGTGAGTGGTCAAGATGGGATTTGTCCCTCACATATGTAGAGAGATAATGCTGGGCCTCTCGATGAGTGAGTCTAAGAAATGTATGGCCATACTGTGATGGAAAGGAGTTTCCATTTCACTTATTAGACTACTCGAGAATCGAGAAAGCAATGGTCAAGAAAAGGAAGTTGACATTATCCATGCCTCATCCTTGACCAAATTATCGCGTGACAAAAGGGACGTGACATGGTTGTACGATAGGTAGTATCGTGTCATCGATCCCCATGTGAATTGGGTAGTTGCAATGTCTTGCTAGAGGCCGCTTGCGACTTGTGGGCTGATACAGTGTTGGCCCACTGCCAATTTCATATGGGCCTGCAGGGTCGCACACAAGAATAATCCAACACGGGTGAAAGTGTCCAGGTTCATTGAATCTCAGATTAATATGAGATTAAATGAATACTAAATTTGATCTAGGATTTATATATATATATATATATATATATATATATATATATATATATATATAATTTGAAATTAATATATATATTATAAATTGAGATTATAATATTATATATGATATTTGTTTAGTATTTAATTTATTTGATAAATTAAATATCTGAAACAAATAGAAATATTGTATCTCATTTAATTTCGAATAAAGATATCGTATATCTATTTAATATTAAATTGAGATATGGTATCTCAGATTTAATTAAATAGATAGATATCATATATCGGATTTAATTTATGATGATAAATTAAATCAAAAGGCTTTAAATTTAGATTTGATTTAAATTCAAAATTCGAATTTCCAAATCTGGCTTTTAATATATTCAATTACATTTATGAGATAGATGTGATTGATATGTTGACCAGATTCAAAAATCCGAATTTCCAAAATTAATAAAGGATTAATTTTGGTTATATAATACGCCTATCGGGTTTAGAAAAACCTACGGGATTTTCAATCGAGCGTATTCAGAAAAGCCGCGAGAAACCCTAGAGCAACTTGAGAGAGAGAGACGCACAAGAAGCGCTAGCACGCTGCTGCAACCGTGTTTGGGGATTGTTCGTGTGGATACCAGTAGAGGAAGCCGATCCAAGAGTCGACTTCTACTGATTGAAAGAACGAGACGCGGACGTGTTGATCGCCCACCTGATCAAAGGAACGAGACGCGGACGTGTTGTTCGAGAAGGTAGCCCACCTGATCAAAGGAACGGAACGCGGACTAGTTCAACACAAGGTATGATTCGGTTTCCTTAACTCTGATATAAACGTCGTTGAGTGATCCTTCGGAAGGATTCGTAAGAAATTTTTAATCCGCTGCATGTACTAATCCTAACAGATTAGCACTAAGTCTGGTCTTCTTCTCTCTCTAAACTTCTGCTAATCCAAGTGTTAATGTGATCTGATGTGGCCCTCTGAGAATTTGCCCGTTGGAGATGACTTTACTTGTTGTAGTAAGCATTCTTTAACGTTTAGAAGGCGTGCTCAGATAGATTAGCTGAAAATAGGTTGATTTGCAGAAGTGCATTTAATGCACTGTACACTTTTTGCTTTATGGCTTTGACCTTCATTAATCTTCATCTGTGCTTGCTGAAATTTACTTAACAAACTTGTTAAACATAGCTAGGATCATAAGTGAATGAATTATGGAAGCAACAAGATCAAACAATAATGATTTGCAAATTCGCGTAATTCAAAAATCAATTTTGACCGTTGTATACTGCGGTAAGTTCCTCTATACTGGAGTATGACACTGTGCATAAGTGTCCATACTGCAGTATCCAAAGTCATACTGCGGTATGCAGCTTCCAGAGGCAAAACATCGTGATTTGTGTTTGAAAGTCATGACCTATACTGCGGTATGTAAGTAGCATACTGCAGTAAGCGAGTACTTGACAAATTGAGAATCAGTTTAAGAGCCCAATACTGCAGTATGAAAACCTATACTGCAGTATGCAATAGTTATAAAATTTGGGAGCTCTCTGTATAAGCCTATACTGCAGTATACATACCCATACTGCGGTATTGACTTGCCTTGAAAAACTTGGTTGCTCTCTGGATGGCCCTATACTGCAGTATACATACCTATACTGCGGTATTGACTTGAAAAAAATTTGATTGCTCTTTGGAAGTCCAATACTGCGGTATAGCACCCTATACTGCGGTATTGACTTAACTTGAAAAATTTGATTGCTCTCTGGAAGTCCAATACTGCGGTATAGCACCCTATACTGCGGTATTGACTTAACTTGAAAAATTTGATTGCTCTCTGGAAGTCCAATACTGCGGTATAGCACCCTATACTGCGGTATTGACTTAACTTTGAAAAATTATTGCTTTCTGATGATCCTTTACTGCAGTATACAGACCCATACTGCAGTATGCAACTATCAGATGGTTTTTAAAGGATCTTGGAAACTTCAAAACATGTTTACACTTGTTGTTAATCATCAAAACACATTGAGAACTAACACGGGTCACACCGGTTGTACTGATTCACCTCCGGTTCAGGGGCTTAACCCTGGTTTCTAACTTGTATTAGACTGGTTCCAGGCACGGTTTGCTGGTTACTGGTCGAAACCGGCCGGTCTGGTCCGGCTCGGTTCTGATAACCATGAAAATAAATAACTTATTTCCCTTTTGTTATATACCTCCTTTATGGCTGGATTTTTCAATCATGTCTCCTTAATTATGTGATTAAGAAAAAGAATTCAGCGAATCTTTCTCTGATCTCCAAACAAAAATAAACTTTAACACTAATTATTTGATCGATCATCCCATGATCAATATTAACATAAGATATAAAAATTTATGATTAATTAGCCATACTCTTCATAAGTTGAAGAATGAGATTTAATAGTATGTTCTGTGAAATACATAGGAATCTATCTAACATCACATATATTATAGGAAAAAGATAGTTTTTCGTCCTGGAGTTTGTATCAGCTACTCAGCATGATTAAGGTACTTGAAATTGTTATTTATTTTGGTTAATGTCGTTTTTTGGGCCATCCTTGGTTAAAGGAAGTAACTCACTCACTTACCTTATTCATAAAGGGTTAAACTTGCAACATCATATTTAAAGCAAGACTTTTTTTTTTTTTTTGTACTAAAGCAAAACTTAAAAGCGGCTCTTATTGTCATCAACCAGAAGGCCTGGCCCGAACATCATTGTCACATTATCAATTATAAAGATAGGTCCGCATTAGGTGCTCTGCCAATCTCTGAGCTTTGCATGAACTTCTAAACTCATGGATGAGCTGAGCACCTAATTCGATATGTTATAAAGACTAATTCTTTGATGAAAAAATTATAAAGACTTTGGCTCAAATTTGACAACAACTTTGAAGGAAAAAAACTGTTTTCCGTATATTTTATTGCAAGAAGATCATCCGCTTTATAGATCAGTTCAAACAATATGAACATTTATTTATGTCAAAGTATTGAACCCAATTTTGAAAAATATTTTATGGCTCGCGTGCTAAATATATTGTATAATTTGAAAAGTGATATAATATTTTGTAGGGAGAGATCCTTATGTGAATCTAGTTTGACACATCATTTATAGTTTAAGAACTAATATTAATTCTAGTCGATTTCTCATGTAATTCACATCTTTATTTTTCTTTAAAAAATAAACCTTAATTAAGATTTCACAAATAATGAAAATGTAAATATTGTGAAATTTTTTAATTTACTAATATGCTAGCTAATTTTTAGAAGAGGTTAAATCAACTTATAGGTTATTGTACAAATGATATGGTAAATTAAGTTTATACAAGAATCTCACCTTTCATGGGTTGTAGCACTTTTTTAATAATTAAAACCTAACCTGTAACCTCATGATACCTAGTAGCCCACGGTTTTTAAGTGATACTAGTGGGGGAAGGAAGCTTCCAACACGTCAACCTTTGAAAAATATAATATTTGGCAACGCCTAGCTAGCACTGATGATTATTCGAATCACGTCCAAATTCCAAATTAATTCATATGATACACGCACATCCCCCTTGCTAATCAAAATTATGACACACAGACAAATAATGCATCAATTATTGCTTTATTTAATTATTTTCCAAGTAAACTTTTTATCACCACATATCAAAGTTGTGTGTGTATGGACCTAAATATATAAAATTTATATGATTGTATGTACATATATGTTTTGCATAAGAGTTTGACATCTTTTTTCTTTGAAAGACAAGAGAATAATAAATTAGTAATGATGAGAAACGAGAGTGCATTATTACAATTAATATAACTACAATAAAGTTAGGGAATATTCCCATAAATTCTGTCATGTTGCAACTTGCAACATTCTCATAGATACGCTTCATTTTTTATTTTCTTGCCCAAATATGTAGATATTGCCTTTAGTTCTTAATATGAGATATATTTGGTAGTGCAATTTGTACTGTAAAATGGATCTTATATCAAGGACTAGAGGTAGTATATTCTTGTTAGAAAATATTCCCTCTGGCCATTAATATATGACCTAATTGTGGAGTTAATCTTGATAATAAATATAAGTAGTATTTTTCATATTTATAAATCTTTTCCTAATTAATCCAAATTGATGCCCCCGCAACAACAATCAAGTACAAGAGATATATAGGGAATCAAAGAATATAATTATGATGTTTTGGGAAAAGTTGTTATATTAACTTAACAAACTTTTTTATATTAGGAACTGGAGGAAGTATAAAACTAGTACCCCTCCGGTCTTTAATATAAAACATATCTAAGAAGTTGATATTAGTTATAAATATAAGATATGGTTTTTATATTTATTATTTTTTTTCTAATTTACCGCTATTGATGCTTCAACAATAATCAAGAGGAGAGAAAATGAAGAAATTAAAGAAGATTACTAAGGTGTTTTAAAAAATACATGGCATACTAAATAACTCAACTAATTTTCTTAATTTAATCAAATTATATATATATATATATATATATATATATATATATATATATTATATTATATTAATGACACGAGGAAGCACTAGTAAACTAGAAACAAGGTCAAATACCTAATAACAATAACACCCAGAAGCAAAGACAAAGAACACCACAAAAACTAGAAGATCAATCTTTTGGGCACTTCTCCATAACAGCTGCAAGACCACTTATTGCGGCTACCAAGATTTTTTCATTAGTTTCCTCTCTCTCTTTTCCCAATAGAGGGAATATCGATAGATGTAAATTAAGAAAAAATTGAAAAATATAAAAATTATGTTTTAAATTTATGATCAAGATTAACTTTTTAAATATGTCTTATATTAAAGATAGGAGAGAGTAGAAAAGAGCAAGAGTAAACAAGCTCCCCCATGATAATACATTTTAAAGACTTCTATGTATTTTTGGTTTTCAATAATTTACTTTACCATATTTTGCTTAGCTAAAATATTCATCGTTTTCTTTTCACATTTTCATTATCATCAATCAAATTCGTTGATTATCTATATATGACCACACAATTAAGAATTACTACTTTTTATACAGTATTTGCTATCGTGTAATATGAGATTCGAACGTCATTGGATTTAAAAAGAGTTAACTTTTTCAAAAATGTCTTTTACACGATTGACCTTTTTAAAATTTTCTTACCTCATCCATCTTATTATAATAAATCAGATTGATTAATGACTTGTATAATTACTCAACTTGAAAGGTTATTAATTATTATTAACTCATCACACATCAAAAGATGATAATTAACGATTTTTTTTTGGGCCCTAAAGTACATATTAAATAACGATTACGAATTAATCAACATCATCTGTTTGATTATATATGTGACAATTTGGATGTCACAACTAACAACCTGATCAACATGATAACCAATAAGTCGGTTTTGCCGACCATGATATAAGTTATCGTTCAGAAATTAAATTGCAATATATATTTTTGGCCGCAATTAAACTTCAATATAAATATATATCGTTCAAATTAATATTCACATTAGTTCTAATATAGGCAATCATTCATTGAATGGATAAGGAATGATGTTTAGTGGCCAGTATTATCTAACGCATGGATGGTCTCAATCTCTCTTCTTCTTTTTTTTTTTTTTTTGGTCAAGTCTCTCTCTCTTCCATTATACACCTTTTTAATATTTTTTTATTTTCGTAGTTTTGATATAGAAAAATGAGGAGTTGAGACTGAGAGGTGTAAAATATAAATATAATTTAAATAATTGATGTATTAATATTGTTTTGGGAAGAATTCTTGAAATTTTAAATTAGGTTATTAAATTCAATAAATTCTAAATCATGTCATATGGTCTAAATTATAATTTTAGAATTCAATAATTGTATCTTAATACTCTGCATTTGATTCTAACTCAATTAAAGAATAATCATACTTATGATCTAGGTGTCACTCATCCATCTTTATTATTTTAATTTTTTATAAAAATAAGGATTCATTACTTACACTTTCTTTACCAACAAGTTATTAAATGAGGTGATAACGAGCCTTATCCTCTAAAGAAAAGAAAACAAGTTCAAAACCTAATAAACATATTTGTTGGGAAGGTAAAAACCCTTTATCTTCTGCCCTTCATCAAATCAAAAAATTAATTAGACTCTCTTTCCTCTATAACAATTTTCCCTTTTAAAAAATATCTCTCTCCCCACCTCTGCTCTGCGCCACTTCTTCCCTCCCTCCGCCACCTCAACAACTCTCCTCCCCACACGTTCTTGTATTGAAAGAGAGAAACGAGAAATAATGTGACTACGTGTCGGTTCATATTCCATCTCTATTTTAAAAACATCTTTGTATCTATTATCTATTTTGTTTTTATATCTCTCTCAATTCATACTTTGCATTTATTTATGTGAAAGTAAACAACGGAATTGGAGAAAAAAAAAGCAGCCGATAATTGTTGATCTCCTTTTAAATGATGGGTCTTAACATGAGTCAACAATTGTAGGGTCAGCATAAGAGAGAATGGTGCAGTGATTAACTTAGAGAGCTTCAAGAATTGAGAAGAGTCTTCTTATGGGTCAGTGGTGCAGACGTAGACGTCTAATAACACAGTGGAATTATTAGGTAAGCGAGTGGGGAGAGAGAGGCGTGGAAGGAATGGTGCAGCTGCGGTGGAGAGAGAAGGAAAATTGTTGCAGAAGAAAGAGAGTAATTAATAGGGAAAATTACGTACTGAGTAGGAATCTAAGGTGAAATTATTGACTTTTTTTTTTGTCAAGAGCTATTTTTTTTTTGGATACAACTGGCAGGGATCAAACCCCTGAGGGGAGGAGGAGGCCAGACTCCTAAGCCTGGCACTAGTGTAATATATGAAAACAAACTGAAAATGGAATACAAACAAAGCCAAATCAAATACAATAAAATAAGCCAAACACAAAAAGCGACTAATCACCATACAATAAAGATTTAAGAGTAGAAGTAGAATCATGGGCAAAATCAACCTCCTCGATATCCAAGGTTAGCAGGACGTGAAAGAAAGTGTTGGTTGTAAAACCCACCCTAACGGACACACACCTTCTTATAAGCATTAGCTGCAATTAGAGCAGCTGTACAAACACCCCGACTTGGGGTAAGGATTAAAGAAAATCCAACTCCAGAAGGAAGAAAACCCATGATATCCTGAACAACACTTCTACTCCTCGTTCAAGCAGATATAGTGACCTCAACCACACACCGAATAACACCTCTTGAAATCTTCCCCCAAGAATGTAGATCCGAGCCACCAGGAGATAGTCGAATCTAATAACGTTCTAACAATCATCCAATCAAGAGGATTTATACTCAGATCTCACATATCTATTTATTTCCTGAGAAAATAAAAACATCACCACAAAACCCAACACCACAAAAAAAAAAAAGAAACAAAAGACAAATAGCTCTTACTGCCACAGAACAGATTTGTAGAAGAAGAGGGAAAAACTTGCTACAAGGACGAGAGAAGTCCACAAACCCCAAAAATCAGAGGGAGAAGGTCACAAATCAAAGATCTGGGAACCGATCTACCACTCTGACGCAACTATGGCATAGAATGATATCACAAACCGCCGGCGAGAAAGAGATGAAAGAGAGTTGTGAGGCAAAGAAGAGAAAATTCAAATTTTAGGATTTCCCCCGAATAAATCCTCATCCCATACTCCTATAAATTATTGAATTTTAAAATCCTACTTTAGAGTACCGTATATAACTTGATTCAGTATCCAATTTATGATTTGAATAAGTCGGTTGTCTTTTAGAAGGATTTTTCCTGTTGTTTTTCTTAACTGATATTATTGCGCCAACCCACGGGTACGTCATCAAAGGGAAACCAAAAGGAAATTGCCCCTTCCATATCGTGTATGGCCAATAAGTGGCCACCTGCTAGAAAGCGATCATAGATTCAAATTAATTATTACAATTACAATTATAGTCAAAGTAGACTAAGAATATAGAAGTGATCAATAATTTGAGTTCTAAGAACCCTTTATATGTTATAATAAGTTTGACTCGGAATCCGGAAAACTAAGATCAGATCGAACCTCCACAAGTCGCCCAGGTGTTATTCGTAGATTAAAATTTAAATACGAACGGTTGATGATTTACCAATTAATATATATATTTTATTAGATTAATCTAAGTTCAAACCATCCCTATATCAAAATACAGGAGATTAATTTAATCAAAGTAGACTAATAATATAGAAGTGATCAATAATTTGAGTTCTAAGAACCCTATAATAAGAAAATTGTTTGACTCGGAATCCGGAAAACTAAGATCAGATCGAACCTCCACAAGTCGCCCAGGTGTTATTCGTAGATTAAAATATAAATACAATCGGTTGATGATTTACCAATTAATATATATATATTATTAGATTAATCTAAGTTCAAGCCATCCCTATATCAAAATACAGGAGATTTAATCAAACTTGTGGTGGAAATTAAATAGCTTTAGTCTTCGCATGCACTAATTAATCTTTGCACAATACATACTAATACTATTTATAAGGTAATGAGAGAATATTTATTTTGATCATATTTATAACCCACATCATTAAATTTTTTATAAAAATATGCAATTTTACCTTTTATTTATTATTATGTAAACCTTATTCTTATGAGGTATAATGTATATTCAAAGGGGGCCTAAGTTGGAAGGTTGTTAAATTTTAAGGGAAAATTGATTAGGTTTGAGGTTTTTATTAGCTTTGATAAAATATATTGAAAGTAATTTATAAATACGATGATATCAGTATTTCAAAATGTAAATGGGGCTTCTCATAATACTTTTAAGAATTGATCTCTGTTTACTTTAATTGATAAATTGTAATAAGATATGTGTATTGATTATGAACACTTAGTTTATTTGTTTCTAATTTTCAATGCAATTTTAAAGGGTTTTTTTATTTTCCTTAAATAGTAGTATAATGACATCATTGAGTTTGGACGCCAGTTTTTTCATTTGAAAAGAAGTGAAGGGGCACAATAAGCAAATTATAAACTACGGAAAGACACAAATTGATCTAATTAACTTTATTGTTATGAAAACTTCTTTTAAATTTTTTTCTTTGTTTATTTGATGATCACAGTGCTTGTTAAATCAGCATATTTTTACTATATTAATAGTAGTTAGGTCCCAAATTCATAACAACAATCGTTATTAATTTTCATCATTACACATTTTAACAGTGATCAAATTCAACGGTCATTAATTAAGATGAGACATCTTTATTCCTATTGAGTGTTTAACAGCTATCGATGGCAAAAACAAAGTTCAACAACCATCACTAGGACTTTTTTTCCCTCGTTCCTTTAGTCTTATTTATAAGGCAAATAAGCGATTTTTTTTTTTTTTGGGTATCCCATGCATAAATGACATCATTAAATTTTTTAATCAAACACATAATTTTACCAATTATTTATTATTATGTAGATTTTATTTTTGTGGGGTATATATAGTTTATATTAAATATGGGTAAAGTTGAAAAGTTATTGAATTTAATGATAGAGTTAATGAGATTAAAGGATTTTTTAGGCTCTGATAAAACATGTTGGAAGTAATTTATAGATAAGATCAGGAGTAATTAACCGAACAATGTTAACAATCATCCTAGCTACACTTTACACCTACTAGCTTCAATGGATTTTGGTTAAAATTATTTCACTAAAGCTAACTCGAAAAAAAGTTGTAAGGTTCAACTACGATTGTAAGAAATTGTTAGAACATGATTTATGTATTGAGATTATGGTTTAATAATTATTCCTTTAGTTTTAAAATATCGTTTACTTTAAAATTTAACTAAAGAATTAATTGGTTTTTTACTATTTTATTCTTTATTAATAAAAATAATGAGGTGGAGCAAATGGTCACTAAGGAAAAACAAAGGGTTTAAACTTCTCATATTACATGAGAAGAAGAAGATTCCTATACATACATGAAATGGTGGGATCCACATATATATATATGTGGGTCCCACTATTTTATGTATGTGTAACATGAGAAAACACTTCTTCTACAACATGAAAAGTGTTTTTCCCAAAAACAAATAATGATGTTTTTTCTAGTCTAATATATACCATTACATTTTTCTACCCTTCATAAATATATTTCAAGCTTAAACTTTATATATAATTATGCATTTGTATTAGGGGGAAAAATTGATAGGAAAAACATGGAGATGGCTTTCCTCCTTTGCCTCTAATATCTGCTTCCATCCAATGCCTTTGAGACGTCGCCGTTTTGAAACAAAAGCAAGCTGATGCCTCTTTTTTTAAAAAAAATAAAATATTTCAGATACTGACTGGTACTAAAAAGATACTTTATGATACTAACTGTTACTGAAAAATTATTTCATCATCTTAAAAAATTATTTTGGGATCTTACAAAAATACCATGTAATATATTTTTAGTACCAGTAAGTACTCTGAAATAATTTTTCAACATCATGAATTATTTTTTCAGTACCAGTGAGTATCATTTTGGTACTAGTCGGTACCCTAAAATATTTTTTAAAATCCTAAAATAATTTTTCAAGATGATGAGATTTTTTTCAGTACCAGTTAGTATTATGAAATATCTTTCTAATATCATTTAATACCCTGAAATATTTTTTCAAGATCCCAAAATAATTTTCACTTGAAGAAGCATTTTTTTCAGTAACAGTTAGTATCATAAAGTATCTTTTTAGTATCAGACAGTATTTGAATTTTTTTTTTCAAAAAAAATAAAAAGAAAAAAAAGAGAGCCACCAGCGTGATTTGTGCTTCAAAATGGTCGCGTTTCAGGGTATAGGACGGCAGCGGATATTAGAGGCAAAGGAGGAAAGCCATCTTCAAAATGTTTGCTTTATAAACGTTGATGTTTGCTGATTTGGCCACAAGAAACAGACAAAATGAAGATAAGATCTTGAAGAACCATATGCAACAAGGTCAATGTCGAGATGGAGAATCGATAATAAGACAAATAAACTTAATTTCATTTTCTTTGTTCCCTTGTGGAAAGAGAAAATAAGATTAATTAATTCCGGTTTTTTACCATTCAGAGTAAATAAATGTAATTATGAGATATATAGGTAATATAACCCATATTTATAAATACATTTTCTTGTTTATCACACTCTTTCATAACACATGATTGCTTTAATAGTAAAGGTATAATACCCTAAAATTTTTAATTATCATAAATACTAATTTTGATAAATAATACGTATGTTGTCTCTAAATTTTGGAAATTTGTTAGCTATATTTTAGGCAAATTTCTCTTAGAAATTAAAACAAACAAAGGCTAACTTTAGGCTACATTTAAAGATCATAAAATACAAAATAATTATCATATTAAACTATGGTTTTTAAATAATAAAAAAGAACAATAAAATACTATGGAAATACTTAAACAAATTAAGAAAAATTAATAAAGATTAAGGAGAAATTAAGTCCACTAAACTAAATAATTGTGTAAATCTTCATAATTAATCAAAGGACTAATTAATGAAGACTTAAGCACCAATTTTCATAATTTATTTAATAAACCAATAACAAATGCAATTAAGGGTTAATTAAACCTATAAATGAGCTAAATCCTCTTGTAAATAAATAAGCCAATGAGAAATCAAAGAATTAAACTCAATCCTCTTGAAAATGAATGAACCAATGAAAAATCAAAGAAATAGGCTCAATCCTTGAAAAATTAAATAGACCAATAAGAAAATTGGAATTTGGATTAAGGGTGAGGATTAAGTTTGAACAAACATAAAATCAAATCCAAAGGCTAGGGATCAAGATGAGAGGATAATAGGTTATTCAATAATATTTAAAAAATAACATAATTAAACTAACACATGAGGCAATAAATGCAAAATGGAAGAGGATAGGAGAGAGGGAGGGAGGGAGGTGGCGGTTTTTTGAGAGAGAGATTAAATATAATATTTTTTGAAGCACATGTTGAATTAAATTAAGAAAATAAAAATAAAGGCTTAATCCTATGTAATTAAAATTGACCAATGAGAAGCTTTTATGCATAATTTGTGTCTTCAAAAAAGCACAAATCAACCAAAGCCATTGATTAAAAAAGATCATCCAATGGGTAAAGATGAGGTGTTTGGGAAGAGGAATAAGAAAGCTTGAAACCAAACATTAACCTTGGAGTTTTCCTATAAATAGAGGTCTTTCCTCTTCAAAATTCTTCACACCAAATAAATCACTAAGTGGTGATTTCTAAGAAGGAGGAAGGAGAAGCAAGAGGCTTCAAGAGGTAAGCTTGTCTTTAGTTTTTAGCTTTTAGTCTTTAGCTTTTGTAGTTCTTAGTTGTTCTTACTATAGATGTTAGTTTAATCTAGGGAATAGGTAAAGTAATTTCCCATAATTGTTTTCAAGCCTTATTGCATCCAAAGATGCCTGACAAAATGGAAACATGTTGGGAAGTGACTTCTAAGACTAATGGAACAAGTTAGAGTAAGACAGGGAATTGCTGGGTTATTAGAGTCAGTCAGTTAAAGGGCATTATTATATGAGTAATTTTATATTCAAAAATTCTGAAATAATTCATGAGTAAATTAGACACCCAGATCTTTCCAAATATGTATAATATGTGTCATTTAGAGGTCTGTAGAGGGAGATAACAATTCTGGAAATAAGGATACATTTTTCTGAAAAAATTCTGGGCAGAGGTTGAAGATTGTAAAACTGGGAATGATTCACTAATTTCGGGTGAAAACCAGTATTTTTCCACAAAAATAGACATGCTAAGGTTTCTGGAAAATTTTACAGAATCTCGTTTCAATTTTTGTGGAATTAGTTATGATTTTTCAAAGTTGTCAAAAAATCTTCCCAGAAAAGCTGAAGTAGCGTTTTTTCAGAAATAAAGGGATATTAGTAGAATAATAAATCCACCAGGGCTAAAAAGGTCAATAGTGGCTAAGATATCTCTTAGGATATTGTTTATGAAGGAAATAATGCGGTGATACTATCATAGGATATCCGGGAAAATCAGGAATCGAACCGAACAAACGAACGTACCACTAGCGACACAGACTAAGGTACGGACGCGTACTGTAACATTAACTCTGATACTTATTGTATGCATATATGTGATAGATTATTTCATAGAGTCATGGACAGGACTTTGTCTTGGGTCATGCACCGTGTCTAAGACTCTGTCTTAGTGCACCGTTTATACATTCAGCTTTGTGTATATGGGTTAAGTCTTAGTAATGCCGTTCAGTTTTCCTAATGCTAAGGACACGATAGGCCGTTGTGGCACTGGTTAGTGCAAACGGGATGACTTTACATGTACTGTTGATATGTTAATCTTGCATCTGTTGTGTGCTTATGTACTGATTACTGCTGTAATGTTATGAATATCTGTCATACATAAGCATGAGGTTAACCGTTACCTAAGGTCCAATGGCCATTGGACCTAAGCCCTTCCTATAACTTCAGGGTTTGGAGGACCGAGGGCTGACGACAAGGGTAAGCAGCCCGCTTGAAGACCCGGTCGGAGTTTCGTTTTTTTTTATTGTATAATATTTTGAAATAGTTGGGATAAATGTACCACTACTATAACCAGCCATGGTTAATGTTTTGTAACAAACTCATCAGTACTTACTCTTTTGAATTACTCCGATGCGCCACTCTAGTAAAATGATATTATTTCACTTTCAAAAAATGGGGTGTTACAAAAGGAATTCAATTCGCTATAATTATTGTCAGAAAGCGTCTTGAACTTAAATAGGACATCTCTCGCGAGGATAATTACAAACTATAAATTGAATAAAATATGCATAATTTTAATTTCAAAGTGTTTATATTAAATTACGTTACCTGGAGAGAACAGCTCCTCAACCATACCTGGCCATTAACGATATTAAAACAAAAGTTGGTATCAAGGTTGTCAAACTCACAAATTTAAGCAAACAATGACGTAAACTCGTATCGTAAACTCGAATTGTAAACTCGTAAGAGTTTACTTTTATTATTAAATAGATATTACTAATGTATAATTAAATAATTAAAATATAAAAATGACAATAATTTGATTTAAATATATTTTAAATCTAAATAATTGAAATTAAATTCATCAACATTCATCATTTATCATAGTTAAAAAAGAAATTTCTATATAAAGCTATTAAGCATGATCACATAAAAAAAATTAACACAAATTTAAAAGTAAGTTAACATGATTTTGTAATCTAGAAACGTAAAAACGGTAAAATCAGTGTATAAACTCGTGAGTTTAACCAAATTTACAACTAACACGAGTTTATCATTGATTTGACTCGTTTTTGTAAATTAGAAGTGTAAAAACAATAAACTCAAAGAGTCAACTCGTGAGTTTGACAACCATAAGTATGATAATGTGAGGTAGTTATCCATGTCTAGCCAAAGATTTAAAAAAACAGTGATCGATGTGATTGATGAGTTAAAGGAGTATCACAAGGCTACTTGCCTAGCTACTTTCAGATTCTGATTTGGGCTTTCATAAAATTAACTTATCAATTCATTATTAAAATTTAAACATTAGGATCTTTTATCATTCTATTCTGAAAATTACTTTTCTTTTTTTGGCATTGGTCTCTTTCTAATTGAGGATTTTTCATTTATACGTGCGTATTTCTTTTCCGTGATTTGTTATGTTAGGTAGGACTAGTCTTTTTCTCTATTTCCAATTCTTGTTGATAAAATTAATAAATTATTATTTATTAATAACAAATGTTCAACTGCGTGATTTTCTCGATATGATAAAAGACTCGGGGGCCAAATTATGAATTAGCAATCTATTTTTCAATTTGAGTTTCTTACAAATTTGTCTTTTGTTTTATAGATATATAAGACATTCTTCAAATGGGCCCCTTGTAAATAAAACTCACTCATATGCAATCCTCTAATATAAAATCCATGCGATCGTCCTGTTCAATCCAAATCAGCGAATCCCTTACCATAGTTTAATTCGTTATTACTCTGTCCCAACCCAAAGTGACTCAAACTCATAATCATCATTTAACCATTGTTTTATACAATAATTCAAGCAGTAGTATAATTAAGGCCGTAATAAGTCCATAATTATTTAAGAACAATTTTAAAATCCTCCTTTTCCCAGGCCCTTTCTTGTATATATATAGGACCTCAAAACCTCAGATCCTATGTGCGATAGATATAATACCATACCACCACCTTAATCATCATCACATAAACAATCTTAGTACTCTCTCCACAACATAATGGCTTCTCTTCCTCAGACAATGTCTGAGATAATCCCAGACGCCTGGGATTTCAAGGGCCGTCCTGCACTCAGATCCAAATCTGGTGGTTGGTTGTCAGCCGCCATGATTCTAGGTTATCTTACTTTCTACCTCAAGCTTTTTGGTTTTCTCATTCATTCATACCCCAGATGAGAGCTTTCTACACTGGGCCACCCTTTATACTTCAGTTACAGTTACTTGGACCAACAAATCTAGGCTGTCTTTTTTTTTTTTTTTTTTGGTTTTCTGAAATATATAGGTGGAGAAGCATGCGAGAGGTTGACGACGCTGGGGATCGCAGTGAATTTGGTGACATATTTAAGAGGAACGATGCATTTGGGAAATGCTGTATCCGCTAACACTGTCACCAACTTCTTGGGCACTTCTTTCATGTTATGTCTTCTCGGTGGTTTTATCGCCGACACATTTCTCGGCAGGTTTGACCACAATATCCCCAGATTCCACTTGCTTTTTTTTTTCTTGTCTTTTTTCTGTTCTTTTTTTTTTTCATGCAAGGTGATTATATATTAAATATTTTATTTAATATTCTCTTCTTCTCCACAGATACCTCACTATCGCCATTTTTGCAACCTTCCAAGCAACTGTAAGATCTTTTAACTATTTATCATATTCTTGCTTTTGTAACTTTTATGTATAAAGATTCGAAAATTCATTGTAGAGAATCTTCAAGTTAGTATAACGACGTTAATCGACTTGGTGATTAACGTCGACGTAGTATCTTTACGTCAAATTATTAGATTTCTTTTTCTTTCTTTTTTTTTTTTTTTTAAAAAAAAGACAAGCTATTTGATATGCTTTCTGTAACATCCGATGTGCGACTTCACACTTTTCATATATGGTAATGAAGGTGAAATATATATGTAGATATATAGACTCATCGGAAGTTATATTGAATACTATAGGGTGTTACAATATTGACGTTATCAACGGCAATCCCAAGTCTTCATCCTCCAAAATGCGATCCAAAAACAAATGGTTCGTCATGTGTCCCAGCCAGCGGAGTGCAGCTAACGGTTCTCTATTTAGCTCTCTACACCTTGGCCCTCGGAACCGGCGGCCTAAAGTCGAGTGTGTCTGGGTTCGGGTCGGACCAGTTTGATGATTCGAACCCGGCGGAGAAGAAGCAGATGATAAAGTTCTTCAACTGGTTCTTTTTCTTCATAAACATAGGATCCCTAGTTGCAGTGACAGTCCTTGTGTACATTCAAGATAACATTGGAAGAGAATGGGGATATGGGATTTGTGCTTGTGCCATTGTGATTGCTCTTCTTGTGTTCTTGTCGGGTACTAGGAAGTACCGGTTCAAGAAACTGGTCGGTAGTCCGTTGACTCAGATCGCGTCGGCGTTCGTGGCGGCATGGAGGAAGAGGAAGATGGAGTTGCCGTCGGATCCGTCGTTGCTATTTACTATGGATGATCTTTCAGATAATGGTCAGAGGAAGAAGAAGCAGAGCTTGCCTCACAGCAAAGATTTCCGGTAATTATTGGCTTATTTTAATTAGATACCCTCATTCTTTCTTTTTTAAATGGTCTAAATCTTACCCTCTTTCCTAGTTTGGTTCATTGATTAATTGTTTAACTCTTAATAGTTGAAACAATTTTCTCTTGGTAATTACTAATTATTTCTTTTAAGACTGCTTTACGTGTAAGATTTTTTTTTTTTTTTTAATGGAAAGGTTCAAGGGATTTGTCGTCGTCCTTTGATTCTTATTCTCACTTTGAATTAATTTTTTTCTCACTAATTACAAACTCCAACAAAAGAGTGGGAAAATATCAATTTAAAATATTGAAGTTTTCAAGGTTATAAACAAGCTAAAAAAATGCAATATAACATATCATAGATTTTTTTTTTTTAAGAAGATGACATCATTATAAAATAAAAGGTTAAGATGTAGATTGGTCAATCAAGTGTTACATCAGGAGCATCGGGCACAAAAATATTTTGAAGGTATTCAAAATACCAATAAACAATTGAAAGGAAATAAAAATATCAATAAAGAATTTAAATCTTCAATAAATAGACCAAAATGGGGATTGTGTTACTTTTTTCAGATTTTTTTTTCATTGATATTTTTTGCTCCCTTTCAATTGTTTATTAGTATTTTTTATACTTTCAAAAACATTTTTGTGACTACTACTTTTAATGTAACACTTGGTTGGCTAATCTACACTTTAACCCTAAAATAAATATAGAAATGCATTACTAATAGGTTGATTATGCACAGTTCAACTTCTCGAGTTCTCGGCTTCTTTCTTTTTGGTCATTTCACACATAATTTTCCATCTCTCTCTCTCTCTCCCCCTCCCTCCCCCCCCCCCCCCAAAAAAAAATATATTATTATTTTGATTTTTGCTGTTTATTCATTACAGCTGAAACAATTTACTCTAAATCCCTAATCTCTTTCTTCCTTTTTCCCCTCCCAAATAAGTCCTGGCTCATATGTGCCTTCCCTAGTAGAAGACTAACTAGATATTTATTCTTTTGTTGTGGCGCAATTATATTCCTTAGCTGAATCTTACAACAATTGGTCGGTGGATCCTTTTCTTTCAACTCAATTAATTATTTCTTATTTCTTTAGTGGATTTATTAGGAGCACATGGGGAGACCGTTCACATTGAAAAGGAATAAGTGTTTCTCATTTTGTTTTATTTAATAAGATATGAAGCTAAGGTTTACAAATGTAATCATAACTTTGACTCTTGAGGGTTACAAATTTCGTGGAAGCATACATGATTCATTGAATTGAGCCAAGAATATGAAGTGTAAATGCGTGTGTTGCCCATAGATTTAGGTTAACTGATTGGGTGGTAGGTAATGGATGTAACATCAAGAAGATAACAGATAGGATTCCCTATAATAACGAACTTATTTGAAGGGTGGTGGGCCTCTATATGTTGAATAATTAATAATCGTGAAAGCTCAATTTCTTATCAATTATGCAATAATCACATTCTTAAATGGCTAATCAAGTGGCTTTGGCTCCTTGTTCACATCATAATTAGGATCTGATTGGATGGGCTTTTGGAAAAAGTGCTTTTTTTTTTAGTGTTTGTTTTTTTTAAATTGGAGCTTTAAAAAAAAAAGCAGCATTTTGGCTTTTTTTGTTTGTAACTTTTGTTTTTTTTGAAAAATCATATAAACACATAGATTAATAAAAAAAAACATTTTTTTGCATTAAAAAAGTGTTTTTTTTAATAAAAAAACTCATCCAAACGGGTTCTTAATATAGCTTAGCATTATTAATCCTCATCATTTTGGATTTTAATTATCTTCTTTTGCCTGCCTTCTGTTACCACTGTATTTCTTATAACGATAAAATCATTCGTATATACTCTCTATGTATTATAGGACATCTTCTGAAAGGTGTTTTTAGCCTTTTTCATTAAGTAATTGTTAGTTTCAAAGAATATTAAATATTTTTTTCATATATACCCATATTTAATAATGATAATGAAATAAAGAAAATTAATATGAATTATTTAAAAATCATTTAAATTTTATGACAAATTTAATGTTTTTAATTGTTTTGATTGAGGCCTTCGGGACAAGTATCTTTTATGTTTTAGAGTATAGTAATTTTTTTTAAAAAAAATGTTTTAACGTGCAGCTTCTTGGACAAGGCAGCAATAAGAATCCCAGACATGCCTGCAGAATCAATGAAAGAGAGAAAGTGGTATCTATTAACAGTAACTGATGTTGAAGAAGTTAAATTGGTTATAAGAATGTTACCCATATGGGCCACCACCATCATATTTTGGACAGTCTACGCCCAAATGACCACCTTCTCAGTGTCACAAGCAACCACCATGGACCTCCACATCGGAAAATCCTTCAAGATCCCTCCGGGCTCCCTCACCGTCTTCTTCGTGGGGGGCATCCTCCTCACCGTTCCGATCTACGACAAAATCATTGTCCCCATCACACGAAAACTCCTCAAGAACCCTCATGGATTGACCCCGTTGCAACGCATTGCCGTCGGCCTCGTATTCTCAATCTTCGCCATGGTCGCGGCGGCCCTCACAGAGATCAAACGGCTGAGATCCGCGGAAGCAAACCGGTTGACAAACGACCCGAATGCCCAGATTCCGTTGAGTGTTTTCAGGTTGATACCTCAATTTCTGCTAGTGGGGTCAGGGGAGGCATTTACGTACATAGGACAGTTAGATTTCTTCCTAAGAGAATGTCCCAAAGGTATGAAGACGATGAGCACTGGATTGTTCTTAACCACACTGTCATTAGGGTTTTTCTTCAGTTCTGTGTTGGTGACGATAGTTCACAAGGTGACTGGTCATAAAAAGCCATGGCTAGCAGATAATCTCAACCAAGGAAGGCTCTATAACTTTTATTGGCTTTTGGCTATTTTGAGTACTTTGAACTTAGTCATATACTTGTTTTGTGCAAAAGGGTATGTGTATAAGGAAAAGAGACTCGCTGAGGAAGGCATAGAATTTGAGGAGAAAGATGACGAAGTTGTTGGTCATTAATGAGTTCGAATTCTATCATACGACGTTGTTTGTACGTTCTCGTATTTTTTGTTTCTGTTTTTTTTTTTTTTCATTTTTAATTTACTAAGTATAATTCTTAAGTATATCAGGGTGATGCGAAGCATCGCTTAGAACGACACGGTTTCATATTTCGAGCTGCATGATCTTCACTCATCACGTATATCAGTCTTTGATCATATATGTATTGCAATAAAGGGAACAACGTTACTTCACTGATTCATGTGAGGTGGTCGGAACCTGATGATCAAAAGCGAGGCTGTAATTACCCAATAAAGGTTCTATGCATATGTTAATACGGAAATTGACCAGAGGGAAAAAACTGAAGAAAAAGGTGTACTCAATTACTTAGCCTTTTCAGTATGTACAGTAGCTCCTATATATAGGAGTAAACAATTACAATGAAACTAAAATCAGTAACTAAAGCTTTACAACTGAACTAGTAGTTACAAATTAACAAATTAAATTATGTAACTAACTCTGTTTACAAATTAACAAATTAAATTATGTAACTAACTCTGTTTACAAATTAACAAATTAAATTATGTAACTAACTCTGTTACCCCCCCAAGCTGAAGCATATATATTAATCATGCCAAGTCGAGATAAGAAACCATGAAACGGTTGTGGATCAAGAGGTTTGGTGAATATGTCGGCCAGCTGATTAATACTACGAACAAGAAGAAGTTTAATGATTCCAGCTTGAACCTTCTCACGAACAAAGTGGCAATCAATCGCAAGATGTTTGGTGCGGTCATGAAATGTTGGATTGGAAGCAATATGGACAGCTGATTGGTTATCGCAGTAGAGTACAGTGGGAGAGAGATGAGGAATGTGGAGATCAGCAAGAAGAGAAAGTAGCCACTGGATTTCACAAGCAACACAACCCATGGCTCTATATTCAGCCTCAGAGGAAGAGAGGGAAACAGTAGTTTGCTTCTTAGAGCGCCAAGATACAAGGGAATTACCAAGAAAAACACAATAACCAGATAAGGAGCGACGTGTGTCAGGGCAACCAGCCCAATCAGAGTCACTAAATGCCTTCAATTGCAAAGAAGAAGAAGCGGGGAAGAAAATACCTTTACCCGGCCACTTCTTGAGATACCGCAAAACACATAAAGCTGCCTGAAAATGAACTGTAGTAGGAGCATTAGTGAATTGGCATAGCTGCTGGACCACATAAGAGATATCTGGCCTGGTGGTGGTAAGGTATAGAAGACGACCAACTATTCTTCGGTAAGGAGCAACATCAGTAAGAAGAGTACCAACATCTTGTGATAAACGAGTATAACGAGCCATAGGAGTAGAAAGAGGCTTACAACCCAAATATCCAGCATCATGTAGTATATCAAGAACAAACTTACGTTGATTTAAAGAAATGCCATTAGAGGAACGTGCAACCTCAAGACCAAGAAAAAATTTCAGGTTACCTAGGTCCTTAATCTTGAATGTGGTGTCAAGAAAAGACTTAATACGAGTGATTTCCACAGAATCATTTCCAGCCAAGATAAGGTCATCCACATAAACTAAAATAGTGGTAAAAGAATCACCAGAAGTGCGAGTAAACAATGAGTAATCAGATCTGGACTGAATATAACCACAAGACAATAAAGCAGAAGAAAGTTTGGCAAACCATTGCCGTGAGGCCTGTTTTAAACCATAAAGAGACTTCTGTAATTTGCAAACTTGGTTAGAAGAAGAAGAATAACCAGGAGGAAGAGACATATAAACATCCTCATGCAAATCACCATGTAAAAATGCATTATTGACATCAAGTTGGTGAAGATGCCAATTTTTAGAAGCAGCAACAGCAAGTAATAAACGCACAGTGGTCATTTTAGCAACCGGAGAGAAAGTGTCAAAATAATCAACACCTTCGGTTTGGGTATAGCCCTTTGCCACTAACTGGGCTTTGTATCTCTCCAAAGTACCATCAGCATGGAATTTTGTCCGAAACACCCACTTACAACCAATAAGAGGCTTATTTTTAGGTAAATCAGTCAAAATCCAAGTGTGATTTTGCTCTAAAGCTAAAATTTCAGCCTGCATTGCTTGCTGCCACTCAGGATATTTAATGGCGTCTTTATAATTGTGAGGTTCATGAGGAATGGAAATGGAACAAATAAAATGCTTATAAGAAGGTGAGAGATTACCATAGGAGAGAACAGAGGAAAGGGGATAACGACAGGAACCAGACATGGAATCAGACGGTGCTGAAATAAGTTGAGAACAGTGATAGTCACTTAAATATGTTGGCTGCCTGTGAGGTCGATCAGATCTGCGAATAGGGACTGAAACAGGAGAAACAGGGGCAGAAATGGATACAGAATCAGAAGAAACAGACCTAGTAGTGGCTGAAATGGGGGAAACAGCGGCCACAGGTGATGTGGAATTAGAAGAAACAGGGGAAGCAACAGAAACATGAGAAGAAGAGGGAGAAGCAGTGGGTACAGAAACAAAAGAAGAGGGAGGATCAGAATAAGTAGATTCATCAAAGGTAGAAGTATTAGGTAAAGGAAAAGAGTCCACAGAGGAAGAACCAAGAATATAAGGGAAAATAGACTCATAAAACAAAACATGCCTTGAAACAAAAATTTGATGAGTATGAAGATCAAGAAGAATGTAACCTTTTGTGCCAGTTTTATAACCAAGAAAAACACATTTCCTAGCTCGAGAATCAAATTTAGTGCGGTGAGAAGAAGAGGTGCAAGAAAAACACAGTGAACCAAACACTTTAAATTGAGTATAATCAGGTTTTGTGTTATGCAAGAGGAAAAAGGGAACTTCATTGTTCAAAACAGGAGTAGGAAGCCTATTGATGATGTAAACAGCATGGGAAATAGCATAATTCCAGTAAGATAAAGGCAAATGAGATTGAAACATAAGTGCTCTAGCAACATGTAAAATGTGTTGATGTTTACGTTCCACAACACTATTTTGTTCAGGGGTTTCAACACAAGAAGTTTGATGCATAATTCCTTTAGAAGTAAAGAAAGAAGCCATTTGGAACTCGACACCATTATCAGTCCTAATGGTTTTAACAGTGGTTGAAAATTGATTTTCAAGAAAAAGGATGAGTGATTGCAAAGAAGAACGAGCTTCAGATTTTGTTTTTAAAAGACAAACCCAAGTGTACCTTGTAAAATCATCAACAACAGTCAAAAAATATCGATGACCATGAATTGAGGAAAGATGATATGGTCCCCAAATGTCAGCATGTAATAATTGCAAACAAGAATCAGACTTAGAAACACTAGTAGGAAATGGTATTTTTCTTTGTTTTGCAAAGTGGCATACATCACAAGCACCAGACAAGTTACATGATATGAAAGGAAATTGTTGCTTCAGAACATGTAAAACAGAAGAAGATAAATGGCCAAGGCGAAAATGCCACAAATCAAAAACTAAAGTGGGTTTTAAGGGTGTACTAGAAATGGAGCTAACACAAGCAGTCATAGGTAAGTGACTATTCAACTGGAACAGGCCTTGAAAAAGGTCAGCTAAACCAATCGTTTTCCATGTCTGCAGATCCTGTATGACACAGCGAGTGGAAGAAAAAATGAGACAACAAGATAATTGTTTGGTCATTTGAGAAACAGATATAATATTGAATTGAAATTCTGGAATATAAAGAACATTAGAAAGAGTAATATGTTCATTTACAGAGACAGTTCCAGAAATGGCAGTGATAATAGTGGATTTATTTGGTAATGTGATCCGAATAGGCAAAATGGAGGAATATGAACTAAACATATTTAAAGAATAACAAACATGAGCAGTGGCTCCACTATCAAGAATCCATCGATTAGAAGAATCAAAGGCTAAAGTGGTGTACATACGTTGTGAATCAGCATTAGGAATTAAAGTAAGTGCAGAGAGCTGATTAACACAAGAAGAGGCAGCAGGATTTGAAGGAGAAACAACTGAACCGTGAGCAGCAGCAGAATGAGGTTGAAGTAAAGCAAGCAATTGATTATATTGACCTTGACTAATTGGATGATTATCAACAGTAGGAGTTGAAGACAAAATACCAGCCGAAGGATTAGGAGAAGATGTTACCATATTGTTCACTAAAGCCTTAGAGCGATTTCTGTAGCCAGGAGGATAACCATGCTTCTTATAGCATGTTTCAATTGTGTGTCGAGGCTTACCACAATAGGTGCACACCTTAGCATTAGACACAGAGTGAGGCTGATACGCAGGCTTAGGTGTGGTGTCTGTATGAGTTAGACAGATACTTGGTTCCATAGTACCCATCAGATCCCTTTCTTGTTGAACAACCAAGGAAAAAGCCTTATTGACCGTTGGAAGAGGATCCATCAACAGGATTTGAGATCGAACATTAGCAAAACGATCATTAAGGCCTTTCAAAAAACGGATTACATAATCTTGTCGAAAATAATCCTTGGAAGAGCAAGAACAATCAGCTATTGGACGGAAATTAAGCAATTCATCCCAAATAATTTTGACCTTAGTGAAATAATCTGATACAGAGAGATCACCTTGTCGAATCTGAAAGAGCTCATCCTGTAATTCTGCAACTCGGAGCGCATTACTCTGGCTAAAACGTTCCTTCAAATCATTCCAAACATCCACTACTTGATTGAGCCAAATCACACTCTGAGCTATGGAAGGAGATATTGAACCAAAAATCCAAGTCAGAACCATAGTATTACATCGCTGCCACGCCGAAAACAGAGGATCGGTGACAGCTGGAGGTTTCAGAGAACCATCAACGAACGGGTGCTTGTTCTTGCTCATTAGAGCAATCATCATAGCTCGTGCCCAGTGGTGATAATTGGTACCAGTCAAAGGAGAAGACACAAGCACCAACGATGGATTTTCGTTTGGGTGCATGAAATAGCAACTTGAAGGATCTTGAGTAGTTGCCAACGGCGAGACGACGGAAGAAGAGTTATCGGTGGCCATTGTGACGACAGATCAAAGAAATTTCAGATCAAAAAATCTCTGGGCGCGGAAATCGCAATCTAGCTGGAGAAATCCAAAATGAAACCAAAAGAGGAAAACTCGACAGATCAGAGGAAAGGAACCAAATCAAAGAAATCAGAAACCAAATCAGATGTTGCAACACCGGCCTGAGATCGAATAGAAATTAGATCTGGAACAAAAAAAAATGGAAATCAGATCTGGAACAAAGTTACCAAGAAAGACTCGATGTGTTCGAAGCTAGAGAGAAAAGGAAGAAAAGAAGCGGAAGTGTTTAGGGAAAAGTGCTCTGATACCATAATACGGAAATTGACCAGAGAGGGAAAAAACTAAAGAAAAAGGTGTACTCAATTACTTAGCCTTTTCAGTATGTACAGTAGCTCCTATATATAGGAGTAAACAATTACAATGAAACTAAAATCAGTAACTAAAGCTTTACAACTGAACTAGTAGTTACAAATTAACAAATTAAATTATGTAACTAACTCTGTTTACAAATTAACAAATTAAATTATGTAACTAACTCTGTTATATGTATCATGTGAACATGTATACCAAGTTAATAGAGGAAATTAAGGGGTTGCTTTTCATGATCATATGTCTTGTTTATTTTCTTTCTCACAAGAAAAATCTCTCTCTTTCTCACTCATAAAAAGTCAAAATCTCAACTATTTAATTAGAATGAAGGAAAAAAAAAACTATTTAATTAGGATGTAACCTAGTGATATAAAAACTCTCACAGGGTAAGAGATCGTTGTTCGATCCTACTTATAAACTCAAACTATTAAGTCAAAAAAAAGAAAAAAAAATATTAGTTCATTAAGATCTAAAAACAAACACAACACTACCATATGTCGCTAACATGATATTTGCAATTGTTTCCCAGTTCTTTACTTACTTTTTGTATCTTGTCTACAGTTTCTGCCGCCTTCGTAGCTTCAATGAGGAGAAAGATTATAGTAAATGAATGCCACCCTCTTGGATGCTAAAAATGTAAGAGTCATATAACTAATTTTGTTGAGATTAAAAAATTATTTATACAAAAAAATAAAAAATTGTTAGTTTCTCTAAAATACCTCTTTTAATCGTTTTCATTCGAAACTAATCCTTTAATTTAAAAAACCTCTTGACATGTGCCATCAAAACAAAGTTTAGGGAAGAAAATTAAAAATTAGAAAAGATAAACTAGATTGAGGTCTTAGGTTTATGACCAAATAAATTCCTGTGCTAAATTTTTCATTTACGACTAGAGGGATTATATTTTAAATAAACTTTAGAGATTGCTTCTTTTCTGAGATAAAATGAAAATGCGAATTAATTCGGATTCATAACTTGAATTCATGATGCTATGAGTCTATGACTACACCGCGTAGAATACATAATATCCATTTGTATTTTATATTTCTCATGTTTAAAATATATTTATAGGTTTCATTTAAAACAATTAATAGGGGGAAAAATTGCTCTACGTTTTATAATTATTTCATTTGTAAAATTTATAGTAAGCTTAGGTATAAAATATTATTACTTTTTCAAACTTTGATATTAATCTTGTTACACTCCTACCGGCCTCGCCTTCACAGGTGGCGGGTAGTGTGATACTTTTTATTTATTAAATCCAACTGTTACACTTTTCTAATAATATCAAATATCAGAGCAATATAGCATAGCGTAGTCGTAAAATAGTTTGGGCATAGTGTACTGATAATAAATTACAAACCTTGATTAAAAGATAATTACAAAAAATCTCTACATCAATTCTTCGTACATTCTAGAACTGGTCCCACACCTTCATCTACTAATGCCCGCCTGGGAGCTATATCCAATGATCTGTACATCATACAGGTAGCAATAGAAGCTGAAATCTCGAAGGATCCCAGAGTAACCATTAATCTCATATCCAAAGTATATACAGAGTATGTAAGAAAATCATAAATCATACAGCATCCAAAGGTCGCACACAGCGAGGCATATAGCCTAACCAGAACAAGCAGTCTCTATAGCACACAGTACAGATGGCAGGGCATAACAAGGCCCTAATCGCACACAGCGGGTCGCACACGGCGGTTCCGATACCAAAGCGCTTGGCAAATAACAATACCGAATGCATACAAAATCATAGTAAAGCATAAATACAAAGTCATACAAAGAATATGAGATTAAGGTTACTTCCATGTAAACAACTGATCAGTTCGAATAACAAACTCTCGGCTAATAAATAGGAATGATAGACCAAAAGTAATACAATATAAATGACGTCATCATCTATATAATTTTCCTCCTTAGAAAATACGTAACTATATGACTTGTATGAAGGGTTCTTTCACCATTTGAAACTCACTAATTTCTTTATTAATAAGTATCCCTTCATTAATTAATTTTCCTTTATTTTCGCACAAAATGCTGGAAAATTCTAGAATTTGACCCAACTTCAAAAATACATAACTAATTGTAGAAAAATCTGTTTGAGGTGTTCCAAAAATCTACATAACTCTTGACAAGTCTATTTTTGTCTAAAAATACTTTCTTGGTCCAGGAACACGTAAATATTTCCCAGTTTCCAAAAATGCCCTTGCTGGTTTTTAAGCTATTAAATTTGTATTTCTTCATATTTTGACCTTAATACTTCCAAAATCATACTCCACACTCTTCTTTATACAAAATTCCATTTCAAACACTTTAAAACCATCAAAGTCACCGAAATCAAATCACATCATCATGTTCTAGTTATTGTCTAAAATCTCTTTCAAAATCACAAGAGATTAAGAGGTTGACTTACTTGTTCTAAATCCTTACTTCTTTCACCTCCTCTTCTTGAACTTCTTTGTGAGGGTGAATAGAGCTTCAATAATATCATAAAAGGATCTTAACTAGGACCTTAAACATAACTACATGAACTTGAATAAAGTAAAATAAATTCCATAACTTCCTTACCTTAACTCAATCTTCTTGTAAATCCCAACACTCTTCTTTCTCTCCTTTCTTGTATGTGTGTGGCACCTTCTTGTTTGCCAAATGGGAAGAGAAGTCCTTTATATAGAGGTCATAGCATGTAGAATATCTCCTTGGAATTTTACCAATTTACCCCTTTATAGATATCCATGGAGATTCTAGGGTTTTCTTCCTTTTTCTAGAGAAACCTTGATCTTTCTTGCTTCTTCTCCCTTAATCTAGACTTGGACATGTGTCATCCTTGGGCACTAAAATTGATGACTTCCCATTTTTAGTAGATTTGAGGTATATTTTGATATATTTGGGGAGTCATCAATGCTAAATTAAAGGGATTTATTAGAGATTTTGATAAGATATCCATTTGGTACATTATTTAGGGGATTTTATTGAAAATATCTAAATTTTTATTAAATACAAATATTTAGGTTTACATATAAGAATAAATAAATTAGAATGATATAAGGTAGATAAAAAGAAAAAAGAAAAAAAAAGGTTTAGGTTATTATTATTATTATTATTATTATTATTATTATTATTATTTGCTTTTCATAATCAAAATAGGAAGCAGCGGCTTTTGGGTCGAATAAATGGGAATCAATTGAAAAACCTAAGAGACCTAAAAAGCAAAAAGCTACAGGGGGCGGGATTGAAAAAGTGGAGAAAAGCTGAATTGAAAAAAGAGAGGAGACGCACAGTGAGCACGAGAGACAGAGCGAGTGTGGCGTGTAACATCCCGTCTTTTTAAAAGTGGTTTTCAAAAGGGAATATCAGAGCGTTTGAAAAAATAATCAAAGTGGCATCAGGAAAAAAGTTTTCCCTTCAAAAACAAAACGAGTAACTGATAATCATCTGTTGTTGATATTAGTACAGTCATCCGAGTAATTCGAGTATTCAAAACTAAGCCGAAAACAGAAAGACAATATCAGCAGAACAATCCCCTGCCCGTATCCTCAAGCTGGCTGCTTACCCTTGTCAGCAACTCTGCCTCCACCAGAACCTGAGGCTATTGTAAGTGCTGAGGTTCAATTCCCATTGAACCTCAGGTAACGGTTAACCTCATGCTTATGAACAGTTATACATGACAGGTATTTCATGACAGTATAGCATAACCACATATCAAATCAATCATCACATATTCACATCAATCCAAATATTGCATTTATGATAATTGTTAATTTGGGGTATTACATTTCTCCCCCCGTTAAATAAAATTTCGTCCCCGAAATTTACTCTACACTAACTAGACTTTGAGCCATAAACTCCAGATATTTTTCTTTCATATCTTCTTCTGTTTCCCAAGTTGCCTCAGCAGGAGATAAACCTCTCCAAGCTACTTTCACAAACGGAATGTTTCTGTGTCGAAGCTGCTTCTCTTGGCAATCGAGAATTCGCTCTAGCTCGACCTCAAAAGTGTTATCATGTCGCACTTCGACATCTTCATATTGGAGGATATGATCGGGGTCAGGTTGGTACTTCTTCAATTGAGAAACATAGAAGACGTCGTGGAGTTTACTCAGGTTCAGGGGCAAGGCTAACTGATATGCAACTGGTCCACGTTTTGCCAAGATTTCGAATGGCCCTATGTAACGAGGACTCAGTTTTCACCGTTTAAGCGTTCTACCGACACCGGTTACCGGGGATACTTTCAGAAACACATGGTCTCCGACTTGAAATTCTAACGGTCTTCGCCTTTTATCGGCGTAACTTTTCTGCCTACTCTGTGCTGCTAGGAGCCTCTGTTTGATCAGAGCGATTTGTTCGGAAGTCTTATCAACTAAATCCGTTCCAAGGAACTCTCGTTCAGACAGTTCCGTCCAGCATATGGGTGATCGACACTTCCGCCCATACAATGCTTCAAACGGTGCCATCTGTATGCTTGAATGATAGCTGTTGTTGTATGCGAACTCAGCTAAGGGTAGATGTTGGTCCCAATGTCCTTTGAAGTCCAGTACACACGCTCTAAGCATATCTTCTAGCGTCTGTATTGTCCTTTCAGATTGGCCATCGGTCTGGGGGTGATAAGCCGTACTAGGTCGTAGCTTCGTTCCCAATGCTTCGTGTAACGCCTCCCAGAATCGGGATGTGAATCGTGGGTCCCGATCGGAGATAATGCTTTTGGGTACACCATGAAGTCGTACGATTTCTTTGATATAGATCACTGCCAAACGTTCCGGTGAGTAGTTCACGCTAATGGGAAGAAAGTGTGCCGATTTGGTCAATCGATCCACAATCACCCAGATCGCATCGTGATTCCTGATCTTAGGTAACCCTACAACAAGATCCATGGTAATACTCTCCCATTTCCACTCTGGAATTTCTAGTCCTTGAAGAAGACCAGGGGGTCGTTGATGTTCAGTCTTAACTCTCTGACAAGTCAAGCATCTGGCCACGTACTCGGTCACGTCTTTCTTTAACCTAGGCCACCAAAACTCAAATTTTAAGTTCTGGTACATCTTGACCATTCCGGGGTGTAGGGTGTATCTACTCTTGTGTGCTTCATCTAGTATTTTTCGTCGCAACTCTTCATCCTTTGGTATATAGATCCGCTTCTTATACCTGACCAAGCCACTAGGTGATAGGTCAAGGTCTTGAGTTTCGCCTTGTGAGATCATCTCTCGTGCTGCAATGGCCCATTCGTCGTGCCACTGTGCTTCCTCGACTGCATCTCTTAGATCGTATTCCCCTTGACTAACAAGGAGACTTGCAAGACAAGCTTTACCGGGTGCATAAGAGTTTAGACAGATCTGATTTGATAGGTTCAAGTCCCGAAAATCTTCAAGTAGTTTCCGCTCTTGAATCATCATGTAGGCCGTGTGCACCGTCTTCCTGCTAAGTGCATCCGCAACGACATTTGCTTTTCCCGGATGGTATTTGATCTCTAAGTCGTAGTCTTTAAGCAACTCCATCCAGCGACGTTGTCTCATGTTGAGTTCCTTCTGGTCGAAAAGGTATTTCAAGCTCTTGTGGTCACAATACAATTCCACGGTCGCACCATAGAGATAGTGTCTCCATATCTTCAAGGCAAATACGATAGCCGCAAGCTCCAAGTCGTGAGTGGGATAGTTTAACTCATGAGGTTTTAACTGACGAGAAGCATATGCTACGACTCTACCCTGTTGCATCAGGACGCATCCTAATCCTTGTCCACTGGCATCACTATAGACGACGTATGTCTCATCTGGATCTGGGATGATTAATACTGGTGCTGTGGTCAACTTCTCCCTCAGTGTTTGGAAACTCGCCTCGCAGTCCTCGCTCCATACGAACGGTTGGTTCTTCCGTGTGAGCTTCGTCATAGGTAAGGCAAGACGTGAGAAATTCTGTATAAATCTGCGGTAGTAACCTGCTAAACCTAGAAAACTACGTATTTCTGTCACTGTCTCCGGCCTCTTCCAGTCCAGGACTGCTTCTACCTTGTTGGGGTCGACTGCAACACCGTCACGGGATATAACATGGCCCAGAAACTTCACTTCTGGTAGCCAGAATTCACACTTGCTTAGTTTGGCGAAGAGTTGTTTGTCACGTAGTATCCCTAGCACAAGTCACAGATGTTCTTTGTGCTCTGCCTTGCTTTTTGAGTAGATCAAGATATCGTCGATGAACACTACTACAAACTTGTCCAGATGTTGACGAAAGATACGATTCATGTAATCCATGAATACGGCAGGTGCGTTGGTCAATCCGAAAGGCATCACAAGGAATTCATAATGCCCGTATCTGGTTCTAAAGGCTGTTTTTGGAACATCACTGGCTCTCACTCGCAGCTGGTGGTATCTTGAGCGCAGGTCAATTTTAGAGAATACACAAGAACCAGATAGTTGATCGAGCAGATCGTCAATTCGGGGAAGTGGGTATTTGTTTTTCACAGTCACTTTGTTCAACTCACGGTAGTCGATACAAAGTCGCAAGCTTCCATCTTTCTTCTTCACGAACAGTACTGGGGCTCCCCATGGTGACACACTAGGTCGGATAAACCCTTTCTCCAGGAGTTCTTCAAGCTGCTTCTTCAATTCTTGCATCTCGTTCGGTGCCATACGGTATGGTGCTTTTGATATTGATCCGGTGCCCGGTATCAAGTCGATGGCGAACTCAACCTCCCTTTCAGGGGGTAACTCGGTGAGATCTTCAGGAAATACATCAGGGAACTCATTCACAACGGGGATGTCTTCGAGTGATGGTTCGGCGTCCACCTTGACTGAGAAGAACACCATGTATGCTTGACAACCCTGTTTCATGCATCTTTCTGCTTCTACACTAGAGAGAAGATTTAGGCTCGCATTGATCTTGCCCTGGCCGTGTGGTGGTGAGAATAGTATCTCCTTACTACCACAATCAATGATCGCGTTGTTTGCTGTTAACCAGTCAAGACCAAGAATAACGTCGATGCCTTGGAGTGGTAGCCGGATAAGGTCTATGTTGGAGTCTCGCCCGTTCACACTCGCAATACAGTTAAGGCATGCATCAGACGCTAAAGATCTAGCGCCCAGTGGGGTAGCCACTATTAAATCATAAGGCAAACTATGGGCGTGCAATCCTATTCGCTTGGCACAATCGTAAGAAATAAACGAGTGACTAGCACTCGAGTCATACAATGCCTGTAATGGATTACCATTAAGCAAGAGGTTACCTTTGATCATCTCAGGAGATTTTCTGGCTTCTTCGTTGGTTAGGGCAAATACTCGTCCTAGGTTCTGTGGTCTCGCCTCCAAAGCTTTTTGAGGGCAGTTCGTGCTGATGTGCCCCGGCTTCTGGCACCTGTAGCACACAGGCTTCCCTTCACAATTTGCTCCTGGATGGAACCTTCTGCATCTCGGACAGGCTTGGGGCGTTTGCATCCTCGGAAAGTTCGGTTGCCTTGGTTGGAATGGCCTCTTGTTTCCTCCTCGAAAATTACTCCAAGGTAACTTTCTCTTCTGTGCTGGATTGTTACGGTTGAAATTGCTACGGTTGGGACCGCTACTGTTGAAGACTCTACTTTTGCGAAGTTCCTTCAAGTTTCGTTCCACGAGTCGACATGCCTCTACGGCTTGGATCAGTTCTGGGAATTGGTGTGATACCAGCCTTTCCCTTATCTCGTACTTCAATCCGTAGATGAGTATGTTCGCTAAGCTGCTTTCGTCATTATCCCGCCTCAGATGCGACGAGTACCGGGATAAGTTGGTGAAACGAGCAAAGTAATCATCAAAGGATTCTTCCTGTCCTTGACGGATATGCAGGAATTCTGACTCCTTGATCAACTGTACGGAGGGCGGAAAGTACTACTCGTTGAATTTCTCTTGGAATTTTTCCCATGTGATGGGACAGTATCGGGTTCGGAGGGTTGCTGCGGTGTTCCTCCACCATCGATCGGCGTCTCCCTCTAGCTTGTAAATCGCTAGCTGAGCTTTCCGGTTCTCTGGACATTCTAAGACCTCAAAGATCTTATCTAACCGCATTAGCCAGTCTTCAGCTGAATCAAGTTTCCCTCGGAATGCTGGTGGCTTGAGCTTACAGAATTGGGCCACCCAGTACTGCGTGTCCCTAGCTTCCCTGGCGGGTTGATGATATCCCACCAGTGCTCTCTCCCGTCGGGGAGGTGACTGGGATCGTTTAGACCGCTCAGATGCATTGCTATGTTCTGCATCTTGTTCGTTGTTGCTTTCTTCTTCTTCGTGTTGTTGTTGCTCTCCCTCAGCCTGTTGTCCCTCGTTCTCTTGTCCTCCTTGCCTGTTGGCGAGGAGCGTATCAATGAGAGTTCTCTGTTCCTATACTATTCTCCTCATCTCTTGAAGTTCTTGTTGAACTGGTGGTGGTGGTGGTTTATGTTGTTCAAGTTCATGAATCGGTACTATACGTGGTTGCCTACCTCTACCTCTGCCTCAGCCTCTGCCTCGACCTCGGCCTCTGGGAGCTCCGGCGCCTCTTAAGATTGCCATATTCTAATTCCGAGAGTTAGTAGATAATAACATTAGAGAACAAGTAGATCAAACATGGCACATAATCACAACACATATATACATTGATCACAAATATTTCACATAAGTCACATTTAGATCACATAAGTCATAAATAGTACAACCCTTTTATTTACTAACTATCCCCTCAAGGTTTTTAGGGGGTGGTCACACAAGCTACAACGATTACGAAATTTCTATTACTCCTACTTCCACGGCTTCCTTGGACTGTTCGGGATTGCCCTTGTCTGTCTACATGCTCAGGTAGACTAGATGCTTGAGGCGGAAAATGCACGAGCACACATCCTCGATTTGGCCCTCATCTAGAATTTCGTTCGTTTTAGATATCCAGAGCCGGGTGTGAGGAAAGTAGCGAGAGTTTGCTAAGTAGGATTCTTTAACTCGGGTCAGATACAAGAGGTACTTGTCTTTTTCGGTCTCAGTGGTGAGGGCGGCATGGAGAAGTTCCGAGTGTAAAGCGAGGGTTAGGGTGGAATTGTCATCTAAGACGTATTCCAGGTCGTCAGAGTTGGCATCAGAGTCATGGTCAAGGTCTTGTATCTGGGGGTAGTCAAAATTATCACCTACCAAGGAGTGATGTGAATTGTTAGGACTTCCGGGTACGGGTGGACATACGATGTTCAAGGGCTCTGCATAAATGGGTATAGGGTCGTATAGATGGTCGGGGTACTCAGGTCCAGGATGGTACTCCGGTTCTGGATCATTGACAGGTGCACGAGGGTTGTTTGGAAAATATGCTGGGTCAAAGTTATAGTTAGGAGCAGGGTAGAGTGGTTCTGGTATTGGCACGGGTTCAGGCATTGGTACAGGGGGTGGATATATCGGCTCAGGGTTCAGTCTCCTCCCTACTAGTTCGGGGATCACCGGTCGACGTGCAGTACGTCTTCTCCTCCCAAAGTACTCGGTATATGGAACCTCTTCTCTGTCCATCTCTACAACAACACCAAGATTATATCAGTACTTGTACTTGTTTTTCCAATACTTCATTTTAAAAACCATGGCTTCGAGCCTAACTTAGTTAGTCAAACCGATTGGCCAGGTAGGCGTCTATCATGGGAGTCTCACCGACTTTACGGCGACTGATTGACTGATCCACATAGACTCGGCCCTACCTTCGGCACCAATGGTTTACTATAACTAAGTCGGGTTCATACCAGATAAAATACTTTTGAAGGCTTAGAACCTAACTCTGCTACTCAAACAATCCGGCCAGGCAGGTGTATTTGTGGAAGGCTCGCCGAATTCATGGGGACTGATTGCCAACCACAAAACCCCTTTCTAGACACCAGACTGTTTGGAGTAACTTAGTTAACTTCGTGCCAGGATGCCGGCTCTGATACCAAAATGTAACATCCCGTCTTTTTAAAAGTGGTTTTCAAAAGGGAATATCAGAGCGTTTGAAAAAATAATCAGAGTGGCATCAGGAAAAAAGTTTTCCCTTCAAAAACAAAACGAGTAACTGATAATCATCTGTTGTTGATATTAGTACAGTCATCCGAGTAATTCGAGTATTCAAAACTAAGCCGAAAACAGAAAGACAATATCAGCAGAACAATCCCCTGCCCGTATCCTCAAGCTGGCTGCTTACCCTTGTCAGCAACTCTGCCTCCGCCAGAACCTGAGGCTATTGTAAGTGCTGAGGTTCAATTCCCATTGAACCTCAGGTAACGGTTAACCTCATGCTTATGAACAGTTATACATGACAGGTATTTCATGACAGTATAGCATGACCACATATCAAATCAATCATCACATATTCACATCAATCAAAATATTGCATTTATGATAATTGTTAATTTGGGGTATTACATTTAATTGTAACATCCCAATTTTCAAAAAGAGTATATATCAGAGTAGAGCTTCGGAGTGATTGAGTAACTGATATTTACAGTCAAAATGCCGTAAGTCTGGCTGATTACAGTAAGAGTGCATTGATTTCAGACGTCTAACGTCAGTGTGACTGTATAAACAGAAAAGGGCTTCAATCGAGTCTCTATGCGGCCTGCCTGCCTTTCTCCTTGGTCCTCGGTTCTCCTGATCCTGACGCTATGTTAAGAGCTGAGGTTCAATGGCCATTGAACCTCAGGTAACGGTTAACCTCATGCTTATGAACAGTTATGTATGACAGATATTTCAAGACAGTACAGCATAATCACATATCAATTCAATCATCACATATTCACATCAATCCAGTCTGCACTCTTCACCAGTGCCACGATGGCCTATCGTGTCCTCAGCGCGCTAGGAAAACTCAAACGGCATTACCAAGACTGTAACCCGTATATATTCAAATAATTCTCAAGCAGAGTCACAGTCTATGAGCATATCTACCACATACAAGTGTACAATAAGCATCAGAGTTAGTGTTACAGTACGTTAGGTCTAGATTCATGACTCAAAGGGGTATGTGGCATGAAGTTGATTTTTGGTCAATTTTTTCCTCTCCTCCTCTTGCAAAAAACGTGCCCCACCCCCCTTAAATTAGTTTTAATTTGTTTTTCTTGTTTTATAATAGTTGGAAGGAAAAATCTCATTGGTTATTGCCTTATCTCATGGATTAAGCTTTATTAGAATTAATTAGGGCCTTTGGATTAGCTTTATAGGATTAATTCTTAGCCTTTAGATCATAGTTGCAATTGTTGACTTTTCAACTCTTGATTAGCATTTGATTAACATCTTAATCCTAAGCTTAATTACCACTTGCTTGTTGCTTATTGGTTCATGGAATGATTTATGATTGCTAACAATTTTTAGAGTTCAAAACCAATGAGCAATTGAGCAAACAACTTCATTAGGATTCTCAAATGAATTTTTCACCAAAAATGAACCAAGGATAATTAGCTTAGGCAAAAATTAAAACACTTTGGATAATATACATAAATGGTGGAAGAGGATAATGTACTAAGGAGATGACTCATGTAGGTGACTCAAAAGCAATTTGAAGGGTTAGGATTTGTGCTTCAAAATACCCTAAATCCAAGGGCCAAGAATTGCTAAGAAGAAGTTCCAATTAATTACCAATCTACCCAACCCTTCTACTATAAATAGGGGTCCTTGGCCCTTCACAAAACTCACACCAAAACCAAGCAATCTGAATATTAGAGAGAGTGGAAGGAGCTTGAAGGAGTTCAAGAAGAGGTAAGCAAGTTCTTTAGTTTCTAGCTTTTAATTCTTAGTTAGAAGTAGCTTAGATCTTAAATAGTTTAGAATAATTTTAAATTCATGTTTTTATAGTTAAAATTGGTTTTATTTCGAAAAATAGTGAAGAAAGGGTTTTAGCAAAATTTCCAGAAGAAAAACACCGAAGTAACGAAGTTCTGGTGAAATTTTATCGGTTCTGGAATTTCTGAACCAAACATGAAAAAACTTATATTTTATGCTGAAATCATGGTTAGAAAATTCTGAGAAAATTCATGGTTAAATTAGACATATATGGATTTTTAAATATGTAAAGAACATGTCCAAATGATTTCTGTACAGGGAGATAAAAATTCCTAAAGTTAGGGCTACGAATTTCTGGAAAATTCTGGACAGAGGTTCAAAACTAAAAACCTGGGAATGAACCGTGGAATCTGGGAAAATTCTGATATTTTTTCTTGAAACTATACATCCTAAGGATTCTGAGGAATTTTACGGATCCTCATTTCAATTTTTCTAGAATTAGTTATGTTTTTTCAAAGTTAGGCGAAATTCTGCCCAGATTTAAGGACCAGCGTTTTTCTCAAATAATAAAGGGAAATAATGAATTATGAAATCCACCAAGGGTAAGGAAGTCATTTGTGGCTAGGATATCTATTGGGATATTGGTTGCAAATTAATAAATGAAATATTACCTCATAGGAAATCTGTGATTGCTGCGCAACCGACGACGTACCGTGACCACCGACAAAGGTACGGACGCGTACTGTAACACTAACTCTGATGCTTGTTGTACACTTGTATGTGGTAGATATGATCATAGACTGTGACTCTGCTTGAAAATTGTTTGAACATATACGGGTTACAGTCTTGGTAATGCCGTCTGAGTTTTCCTAGCGCGCTGAGGACACGATAAGCCATCGTGGCACTGGTGAAGAGTGCAGACTGGATTAATGTGAATATATGGATATGTGATGATTGAAATGATATGTGATTATGCTATACTGTCATGAAATACTTGTCATATAGAACTGTTCATGAGCATGAGGTTAACCGTTACCTGAGGTTCAATGGGAATTGAACCTCAGCACTTACCATAGCCTCAGGTTCTGGCGGAGGCAGAGTTGCTGACAAGGGTAAGCAGCCAGCTTGAGGAAACGGGCGGGGGATTGTTCTACTGATATTGTCTTTCTGTTTTGTTTTCGGCTTAGTTTTGAATACTCGAATTACTCGGATGACTGTACTAATATCAACAACAGATGATTATCAGTTACTCGTTTTGTTTCGAAGGGAAAACTTTTTCTGATGCCACTCTGATTATTTTCTCAAACGCTCTAATATTCCCTTTTGAAAACCACTTTTAAAAAAAAAGACGGGATGTTACATGGCGCGACCTTGAACCTCCAATCTCGCGTACCCATACCATCAGACCTTCTTCCTCGCCGGCGACACCTTCACCTTTAGTGTCGCTAGCAAGATCCTCCCTTCTTCCACCACCATCCAACTTCATCTCTCTTCCTCACCATCACAGACCACAGTCGCGATTTGGAAGCTCCAAAGGTAGATTCGCACCTATAGAGCACTAAGTAGAAGGAGCTAGCTGGAATGGAGACCATGACGCACGAAATCTGAACAAGGGGATCTGATTAAAGCTAACCCATGGCTGATTTGGTTCTCTGATTAATATTGTTTGGTTTTCCTTTCCATTTGAATTTGTCTCTGGAATGTTCTGAGCTGTTATGGATATTAATTAAAGTGATGTGTGGCTGATTTTACTTTCCAACCTAGAGGAGCTATGAACCTATAGGTGGATTAAACTTTATTTTCATTGTTTAGTTATAATTAATATTAATTTTGGTTACTTAATCTCGTTTAGCTTTATCTATTTAATCATTGGCCATCATTAAATATGAATTTGAGAATTAAGATTTACCTTGACGAAGGGGATTTTAATTAAGCTCTGAGATTAAGTCATATGGGATTAGATTACGATTTAATTTGTAATTGGGATAGACATATACCTAATTGACCCATATAATTGTTGAAGAGTGTGCTCGAGTTTTATTGCCTCTTGAGTAATTATGTTAGACATAACAAAATATACTCAAGAGAGGGTTGTAAGTGGACCGACAGGCACTTATAGCTATTTATACTCGAGATTAACAAAATTGATATTAAGGCTAATTAAATTAGTCAAATCAAGGTTTATGAAACTAATAAGGGATTAGTGACTCTGGGTTGCTCATTTGATTATTGTGGTGGTTTGTTTATTTTAATTTTAGTTTAATTCCTTTTTCTTAATTAAATTCAATTTGATTTGCTCAACTTAAAAGAAAGTGTAAAATTAATGCTTAACCAAAGTTTGTGATACTAAGTCCTCGTGGGAACGATATCTTACTCACTCTTTATTACTTGATACGACTCATATACTTGCGGAGCCTATAAGCTAAAAAATTTTGCCCTATCAAAAATATTTTCTATTTTCCATAATTTTCTAGACTTTTCTTGCCTCTTCCCTCGTTTTTTTTTTCTATCTTTATTTGGCCAAAATATTTGGCTTGTTGAAGAATGAATCTTAGCCTTTAATTATCATTAATTCCCTAATGCTTATGCGTCCTTATGCTTGTCTTATCCATGCATTGAATAATTTGTCCTTTATCCCTTTTATTCACTTGGCCGAGATTGTTTATCTTGGGGAGGAAGAATTGTTGATTAATAAATAGCATAAATTACCATGTACAAATATTCATGTTGGAAATCATCTTAGCCTTCCATGAAGATAAGTAGCATTTAAGGATAAACTATGTTGACTTTCTTTCCAACATGTGCTAATTCTTTCAATCTTAATCTCATCTTTTCCTCTTGGCTCTATATTGATCGAAATTCATGAGAAGTTTAGAATGTTTTTATTAACTTGATGACAAGTGTTTATTTAGATAAGAACAAAGCCAATCCATTTCCTTTGCCTACCATGTGTCCCCGGCCTCATGACACCAAGATATCCTTCTAATTATTTACTTCTTGTGGTTAAAAATCCTTTGCTTAATAGATAAGATAATTAGGTGGCATAAATTAGCAATAAAAAATGTACATGTGTCCCTTTCCTTTCCTCTTTAAATATTATGTTGACACCTTGATAGCTTAGGTGTCTTCTTTTAATTTTCCAAATATGTACAAGTGTCCCATATAATTAATCCAATGTGTACATGTGTCTTCAATTTATTTTCTTTATATGGACACTTAGTAGTTTAGGTGTACCTTATAATTAATCAACTAGGCTTATGTGTCCCTTCTAGTAAAATCCTTAATTATTAAAGAACCATGTGGACTTATCCTGAGATAAAGCCTTTTTGTCTTCTCATTCCTTCCTTCATACGCGACTTTTCATGAAGCAAAGGGGTATAATATATTCTTTCATTCATGCGCCATATGCAAATACCACAGGAGTATTGAATATTCTCTCATTTATCTTGATCTCACGCACAAGGGTCAATTTATGATATTCGCCAATAAAGCTATTATCTCCAAGTCAAAGATATTTTGCTAATAATTACTTTAATCTTGCCATGTGTATGTGTCATTTTCAAAGACATAAATGCTTTTGGCTAATAATCTTCCCACTTGCCATTTGTCCATGTTCTTGAATTTTCTCTTGTTTTCTTATGCCATCTCACAATAATAATCCCTTATCAGCCAATTAGATGGAAACAAATATCATTTGCCTTAAATTTAATGAAAATTCCATATATCTCAATAATATAATATTAATAGCTTAATACAATAATTTACATGTGTAACATCCCAAATTTTCTGAAGCGTTTTTGAAATAATTGATCAGAGTAGAGCATCGGAATAATTTCAAAAGTGTGAGTATCTGATAAACATTTACTGATGTAGTATCTGGCTGCTTACACAGCGGTACAGTAGTCTGAAAATAGTTCAACAAAATAATGTTGAAATAAAAATTTCTCTATCTTCGTCCTCGCGCTGGCTCCTTATCCTTGTCCTTGGCCCTGGTTCCTCCGGACCCTGACGCTATGTTAAGAGCTGAGGTTCAATTACCATTGAACCTCAGGTAACGGTTAACCTCATGCTTATGTATCAAATATGTATGACAGATATCCATGGCAAAACAGCATTTAATCACATACAATATTCACATATTAACATAACACAGCCACTGCAATATGCATGTTATTACAGTCTGCACTATCTCCAGTGCCACGGTGTGCATCCGTGTCCTCAGCGCTAGGAAAACATAACGGCATTATCAAAACCATAACCCGTATCAAGTTGTATGTGTATGATCAATTTTCAAAAACAGAATCTCAGACTATCTATCACATATAAGCATACCATAAGCATCAAAGTTAAGGTTACAATACGCATCCGTACCTGAATCGGTAGTTCGGTACGAAATCGGTTGGTCAGCGTTCTTCCGGTCAGCCTATCATAGCCATATTGTTCTATTAATTTAAAGATAATATCCTAAAATATATTTTGGTCACTATTGGCTATTCTACCCTTGGTACATTAAACCATTATTTTATTTTCTCACAATTTATTGAAAAACCGCTGGAATTTAGGGGCAGAATTTCGCCTATCTTTGGAAATTCATAACTAATTCTAGAAAAATCGAAACGAAGATCCGTAAAATGTTCCGGACTCCTTAGGATGTCTATTTTTCATTAAAAATACCAGACTTTGCCCAGAATTTAAAAATAATTCCCAGATTTCACGCATTCATCCTCTGCCCAGAATTTCCAGCATTTTCGCAGCCTAAACTTTGTGAATTTCTTTCTCACTGTACAGAGCTCATTTCAACATGTTATTTACATATTTGGAAAGCTCTATATGCCTACTTTCATCATGAATTTTCTCATAATTTTTCAATAACATTTTCAACATGAAATATGCATTTTTCTGTGATCCATTCAGAAATCGCCTAACCGACGAATTTTCGCCAGAACTTCGTTACTACAGTGTTCTTAACCTGGAAATTTTGCAGAACTACTTCCTTCACTAAATTTTAGAAATGAAGCTATTTTTTTAACTATAAAAACATGAAACTAAAATTATTCTAGAATTTTAAAGATTAAAACTACTTCTATCTATGAATATAAACTCAAAACTAAAGAACTTTGCTTACCTAAAGCTTGGACTCCTTCAAGCTCTTCCTCCAACTCTCTCAACTCTCTCTCAAATAAGCAAGTGTTGCTTTGCTTGGTGTGAGGAAAATGAGTGAACTTGGCCCTCTATTTATAGTGAAAAGGTTGGGCAATCTTGTAAATAAATGCAACTTTACTCTTGGCTAATTCTCACCATTGGATCTAGGTTTTAATTGAATTATTCCATCCTCACCCTCCAACTATAAAAACCGAAATTCCCTCTCTCTCCTCCTTCATCTTTTTTCTTCTCCTTCTTCAAGAAGTTAGAGAACTTGCACTCCAAGTTTTGAATAGTAAATCTTCATGTGCAAGTTTTGACCTTATTTGACCATGTGATCAATTCATTTTCTTCCCCTTGAAGCCTTCAAAACCGTGCCCTACCTCTGAATTTTTGGGTTCCATTTTTGTTTTGGGCTTTATTGATTTGTTGGGCAAAAGTTTGGGTTACAAAAAAATTGGTCCAATGTGCATTGTTGTGGTAAAAGCCCTAATTTAATTTCTTCTTGTTTATTATTTGATTTAGCTTAATTAGGTTTAGTTTGAAATGTTTTAATTGTTCCCCAATCCAATTATGATCCTACTAATTCCAATTGTTTCAATTAATCGATTCCTTGTTAAGCTTTAATATGGAATTTAGCCTAAATAATTCGAATTGTTTGTTAATATTTGCCATTAGGTTAGTTATGAATGTCAATTCAATTAAGATGTATTTTTGATGCCCAATGATTAATTTTTAGTGTTCTCTAATTGTTTTAAATCTCTTCCTACTCCTTTACGGCTTAATTTTGTTAATATGTGAATTATATGACAATATACCTCTAAGTGTGAATTTAATCGTTCTTGAATTGTTGGAAATTTCATTTAATTGGTTTAGGGGTTTTTAGGACATTTTACAATATTTTATGACCCCTAATAAAACTTAGGGAGTTGAATTTTGCCCTATTAAATCCTACCGACAACTTATCCAAGAAGTAGAATAAATACACTACTATTTTGGAGACAACATACTTTCCTATTTTCATGATATCTTATATTATTTTAGGAACCCCAATTTAATTATAGTCCTTAGAAATTCATTTAAACAACTCTTAATTAGCCATTGACTTTTAATTGGAATTATACATCTTTATTTATGCATAATTTAATTTAGTTAAATTTAGTGTCTTCATTGTTGTAATTTCAATTGCTCATTAATTGTTATTATTCACCCCTTAATTGGTCTCAGTGTGATGATAACTCTTTAGGGCTTTCTATGAGTCAATTATGATTTTATGCATTAGTGTGCTAATTAAGGGTATTTTAGTAAATTTCACCTCTTAATAAGTTAATGATGCTTAATCAATTCCTTGATTGGTAATAAAGATTTGGCACAATTATTTAATTTAATGAATGCCTAACTATTTATTATTTTTCTTCTCCTATCTTGTTTAAGTATTCTCCATAGTTCCTCATTGGTCCTTTTAATTCCATGTGAACCATAATTTAATTTGGTAATTACTTGCATTTTATGATATTTTATGGTTCCTAAGAGGATTCAATAATTAATTGCAAAAATTAATGCAATTACTTTAATTAATGTATAATTATTTGTCTAATCAATTATTGACACATTCCTCTAATTTGTTTGATATTTCAATAACATTTTATGCCCCTTTAAAATTTAAATATGAACTATGCTTCAATATGAAAATTTATAGGGTATTTTATGATCCCTAAATGAACTTAGAGTATTTGAGTTGCTTTGGTTTATTTAACTCTAGGAGAAAATTCTCTAATTTTAAACTAGATGAACTATAATATCTTTGAGACCACATATTCACCTACTCTAATAGGTATCATTTAGTGGTTATGCTAAATAGGTTTTTTAGGGTATTACAGCATGAAAATCCTGTCACAAGCTAATTCTCAAATCTCTAGGCTTTGAAATTCAGGATATTACAAATCTCCACTCAACATTAGCTGGAGAAATATTTAGCTAGATTCAAAATCTAAAATAAAATAAATCATTTTTATTCCGAATCTTATCCTGTGATTAATAGCCCAGTTACCATTATGGTTCTATTTATAAGTCCACTTTAACCAAATCTCACATACCAAAGAGATGTAGTTAACTCAATGATTATAGGGGTAATTTTTCAACTTTGTCCTCATTTTATGATTGAGTATTTTAAAACTGTTTATTCTCTCTCTCTCTCTCTCTCTTCATGGGTACAATTAATATGAGTAAAATTGTCACAATCTCATTTATTACATGAAAGTAGACTTATAAATAGAATCAAATTTTTTGGTTAAAATAGAGTTATAAATAGGATAAGAGTATATGACTTACAATATTGACCCGCTATTTTTAATTTTTGAAAGGTGTCTTGTAATGAGGACCGCGGCGATTCTTAACCATGTTTCATGAAAACAGCTAGCAAGCAGAGTGGAAGAATATAGAGAAACTAAGCATGATTCCGTTTCAAGGTTTGGGAAAATGAGATCTTGTTATTTGAAGACCTCGTCTTGTCTAGAAAATGGGAAGCAAGTCCTAGAAAATAAAAAACTGTACCCACAAAACCATTTGTAATAACATACCCAGAAATGTCAAAAACTGCATTTTTGTCGATATGAAAATAGGTTAAGTTATGCTAGATTTTGTTTAAATAGATAGAGGCAAAAAGTTTGAGCATATGTTTAAACCTTAATGCATTAATTTTTAGACTCAAACCTGAGTCTTCACAAGCCTCAAAACTCAAAAGCCATAAATAGGCTTTGAGTCTACCAAAACTTACATATTTACAAATTATAGCTTTTTTTTTTTTGGCCAAACAAATTATAGCATTTAAAATAGGCTTTTAACCTACATATAATTTAGATACCATCTTATTATTATTATTATTATTATTCCTCCAAATTCAAACCTAATAATATAAGGGTTAAGGTGCAAATTCACCAATAAACCATTAGGCCTGGAGCACCCAACACAAAAAACAATTAAAAGGACCAAAAGTATCAAAAAACAATTACAAAGGGCCAATTATCACAATTCCGTTAAAAGTAAACTCACGGCGTTACTGCTGCGACTCAATCATCTCAATTCGCTTCATCTCCATCTCCAGTCTCATACTCTCAATCTCCCTTGCCATCTCCATCTTCATCTGCTCCATCTTCACAAACCCATCACCCAAAACCTTAATTGCACACACCATCTCACTCATAGGATCTCTCTCCCTCTCTCTTTCCCTTTTCCCCAATCCACTTTTCTCTTTCAAAACCCTAGTTTCATAATCGGGGCTATTAAAGCCATGCCCAGATTTTGAACCAGGGTTGTTATTGTTATAGTTATACTTCAGATCAGAAAATTTCCCAAATAAACCGTCGAGAAAATTAAACGAATTTGACCAATTGCAAATTGCTTCATCTTGTAGATCCATAGGAGACACAAAATCGCTGGGAATATTGAAGGGTGGCGATCGGAGGTACAATGGCGACGAAGGTCTTGGCAGATCACTTCTCTTTCCTTTCTTTTATCCCAAAACTGCAACAATCAAAAATCAGAGATGGGAAGGGAATGAAGAGACTTACCTAAACCCAAATCCAAGCTTGCAAGTAGATTCCAGCTCCTCCTTCGCCAGTCTCATCCATCTCTCACTCTCTTGGACTCGTCTCTCACTCCGTCTTTCTATTCTGGCCGAATAGAAATGAACATTGAGGGAGTATGTGTGTCACCAGAAATGGATGTAAGACTCAGAACCTCCTTCCTCTTCGATTTCTACCTCTGTCTCACCTCTTGATCTCGTCTCTCTCCGTCTCAATCTCGCACTCTCTATGTCTCTTTTCTGTTTTTGTGGGTGCTGGCCGATTAGAAATGAGATAAGGGCTAGAATGATTTCTTCCTCCTCCTTCAATCACTTTCTCCAATCCGTCTCAGCTCCGTCTCTCTCGCTCTCACGACTCTCAGTCTCGTCTTTGCCTCTGTCTCTCTTCTCACCGACTCTCAGTCTCATCTTTGCCGTTGTCTCTCTTTTTTCCCTAACGCCGTGAGTTTACACTTAACGGAATTGTGATAATTGGCTCTTTTTAATTGTTTTTTAGTACTTTTGGTCCTTTTAATTGTTTTTTGTGCTGGGTGCTCCTGGCCTAATAGTTTATTGGTGGATTTGCACCTTAACTCATAATATAATCATCCAATATAAAAATCTTATTGTTATTAAAGTGAATAGTAAGGATGTAGCTATAAATAGTTAAATAGTTAAGGGGACATTCCAAAAACAATTTCCACCAAAATTTCTTAGCATTTTCCTATAGTAAAGTATATATAAGCATGCCAATATTTATCACAACAATGAATTCCTAAGATGTTATGCGTCAACATATTCAGGGGGAAAAAGAGTACATGCCTACAAAACACAAATTGCTATGCGTGTTCAAAGAAATTTCCCACATGTACTGTGTGAATAACCGAAGCATCAAGAAATGAGATATTGTTATTTATAACTTGAAATTAAAATATAAGAATAAAAAAATATAAATATTGTGTTATTTATATGATATAAATAATAATTATATTTTGTTTAATATATAAACAAGTTAGGCTTGAAGGCTTACAGATCAGACTTTAACAAAATAGCCGGGCCTAGCCTATTTACACATTTACATCTTTAAATAGGTCTTGATCTAGTCTTTTTAACAAACACGTCAAGCTATAGCAGGCCTAGACGTAGGACTCCTGATAAGGAACTGACTTATTCCCACCTCTACATGTCTATCAATACTGAATAGTCGATTAAAAAAAAAAAACCAAAAACTGGAGGATATATATATTGTGCAACTGATACAAAATCATTATTAATAAACACCTTATGAGACCAGTAAACTCTTGGTTGAGATAGTTAATGGTCTCACTGACAAATCTCTATTATTATTATTATTATTATTATTATTATTATTATTATATATTTTAATACTTTATTTAGGAAAAAAATTTCATAGTTGTTGAGTTTAAAATGCATTGCTTGTGATAAATTGATTTTAAGAGTAAAAACATTAAACTAGAACCAAAAACGGCAAAAATGTAATAAAAATTTTAATTACTTTTAATTATTGATTTTTTAGGAGATTTGACGTTGAACAGCTTTACTCGGGATTGCGACATGAATACCAAGAGCCGACAAATGATGCCACATACTAGTATTTTGTCAAAAACGCAGGGCATACCCTACTACTTGAAAATTCCATATACTCACTTATACCGACAAATTTACGCTCAACTAATCTTCCCATACCTTAGAACATAGTTGAGTGGCATCTTTTCCAACTGAATTAACATCATATAATAAGTGCTTAGTGCCTCTTTTTCACTAACACTTTAATTTCATGGCTTATACATACTAGGTCCACTGACCTGTATAGCTGAGTTATCTAGTCCATGAGAGGCTTCCCGTCTCTTGACAATCTTGGGACTCTTCTTGAATTGGGCTTAGCCATCTGCCTAATTTAGATTTATTCTCAATTCTCAAGGCCAAAATTTGAGATGTAACACCGTTCACCATCTCGTTGTCTCTCTCTGAAGCCGACGACCTTCATATTCCAATCCACAACTAAAACACCTCAATTTCAATACCCGAAAATATGGTCAAAATATTTGTAATACCTCCAACAGGGTTTATCAATATCCAAATCATCAAATTACATTACCATTTCAAATAAAGTTCATAATACATAGTCAAAATAAATTTCCCAAAATATTTCAGAGTTCAATATAAAGTGGAAGTCTTAGGTTCATGGCAAATAAAATAACATAACACAAACTATAGGAGTACGAAGAGCCTTCAAAGCTCACTCCATAGGTGCTTTCCCTTGCTCTCTACTAGGATATTCACCTAAAAAATGTTAATATGGGATGAGGTTTCATGTCTCAGTATCTACTAAAAGTTTCTACCGTACACAAACAAATTACATATGACAAAAATCAGGGCAGATTTCAACTATATTTTTATATATACCATAATTTCTCATATAAAATTATTTTGCAAAAGTAATCATCATTACATTATATTGTTAACTATATAACTATACAATATGCATTATGCAACCTCCCTTATATCACTATCCACCCTTATACCGCTGACTGGAGCCATAGGCTAACAAATAGTTCAATAGAAACTCATTCATTTGACTGGATGGTTTCAAGCTCACCAAAACTTAAGATACACCCGGCCAAAGGTATAAAGCTTAAATCTGGACTATGGCACTCCTCCTTAAAAATAACCACTAAGGAGGTGTCACATGTCTCACAACTCCAATGCAATCCCGACCAGAGGAAAATATGGAAGATGAGGCCTTGAAAAGTACCATCCACTGTGTACTGAATGGTGGCATAAATAAATCTTACCATTTAAAATTCCTCCTTAGTCCCACCCTTCTCATACAGCCGCCATGATAAGTATATCAATAAAATATAGTATATTAAAACACGCTTTTATTCATATAAAATATCAACACAAGGTAAACCAAACATCCCATAAAACTATCAGACCAATGTCATTTTTGAATTTCAAGGAACTAAACTGTCATTTCTGAAATTCATGGGCAAAACTGTAATTTTGCTAGCATAAAATTGTAATTTTCTTGGACACAAAACTGTAATTTTCATGCACACAAGGTCGTAATTTTTGCTAGGTACAAAACTATAATTTTTGTAAGTACACAACTGTAATTTTTGTGGGTACAAAACCGTAATATTCATATTTATTAAAATAATATTATAATACATATACACATAATTCAGTCTATAAAATAATATAATTTCCAATCATACACAATTCACAAATATATGGAAGAATATTCAGAGTTACCTGTTACTTGCTAATTCCCAAATAATCACCAAAAAGCTACTACAAGGCTCCCAAATAATTACCACCTTAGTCTCCTTTTCTCTCTTCTCTTTCTCCTCTGTGACGATGAAAGTGTGTGTGTTTGTGTGTGTGTGTGTGTTTGTGTTTTGGGGTAGGGGTACTTATAGGAAAATCCCTCATCCCTTTTTCAATGGGTGGCAACGGCACCTTGCACAAATTGTGGCACCGCTACCCCCATTGTCAAATAAGTTAGGCACCCCCTCCCTCAATTTTCAAAAAGGAGTGGGCCCCACATTTTTTTTATTCTTCCTTTTCTCTTTCTTTTTCTCTTTCCGACTCCTTCTTCTGTCACTTTTTTCTTCATTTGCATCGCCTTTTCTCTTTCTTCATCTTTATTATATACTACTACAGAAATTGGATTTAACGTCCCTGATTGACGTCTTATTATTAGAAAAGGAAGTAAAACAAAACGCGGTGGCATTTTTGTAATTAACAGGTGACTTTTGGAGTCTAATTTTATTTCTTAGACGCCCAAAGCAAGTGAAAAGGAGTCTAAGTCTGAAAATTAGACTCCTTATGTCAGAAAAAGCAAACCATTAGGAGTCTAAGTTTGAAAATTAGACTCCTTAGGTCGGAAAAAGCAAACCATTTGAAATCTAAGTTTGAAAATTAAACTCCCTAGGTATACATTTGGAGTCTAATTTTTAGAATTAGACTCCTTAGGCCATCCCAAAAACACCAATTCCTGCAGGGCCATCGCGCGCGATTCTCATTCTCTCAGAATCGACTCTCATTCTCTCGGTCTTCGTCTTCCTCCTCGCCGCCCGAAGCTCAGCTCCCGGCGCCTCAGTGCTCACGGCGATTTGGATCTCGGCTGCGATATGAAAATGTGAATTGAAAATTTAGAGACTATCGTTTTGCTTCTATTCTTCGTCTTTCTTTCTCCTTCCTCTACTTGACTAAAGGTAAAACACCCGGATCTTTCATTCTCATAGCTTTCTCTTTCTTTGTCTGATATCAACCTTCAGAACTTTCAGTGATTTCCTTTCGTTTTGGTTGCACTAAGTTATTTTGGCTCATACGCAATTTATTTTCCATTTAGGACTTAGGGTTTTTCGCTTTTGCTTTCCTTTTCCCACTGAATTCTTCTTGCTGGAATTGCGCGCAGGTTTTTCACTCCTTCGATTCGTCTTCCTCCTCAAGTCTCTAACGCTGTGGCGAAATTCATTCGCGCGAAGGTCTGTCTCAGCCCTCTGAAGTTTCGCCACTCTCCCCATCGTTGTCACTACCGTTGCCGTCGCCCCTCGCGCGCAGGTTGTAGAATGAGATTGCTTCAAAGTTATTTTAGTTGTTGCTTATATCTTCTACGTACCTATTTATTCTAGCATGATATTCTCAAGCTGATGTTGAAGCTTATTTTCTCCATTTTCTTCTTTTGATGTACATGGAAAACATGTTTCTCCATTTTACATTTTTATGTTTTTATCTAGAGGCTTTAAGTGAACGAAGGATAGCTAGACTTAAGGGCAATGTACTCTTTTCATTGCACTTTGGTGTTTTTCTTTTGAGCATGAGCAGTTACTTTTTCAGTGCTGCCTTTTGATGCCTCTGGATGTCTTATGTGATGAGCTTTTGTTTGTGGCCTCTTTTGTCCTGATTTTGTTTTTCTTTTGGAGCATGTCCTAACCTCTGTTCAAGAATCTCACTTTGTTTACTTTCTCTTAAACAAATGAATGGTTTTCCTGGAAATGTAACGTTTATCAATTTTTTTGAGAGGCCAGTTTAAATCCATATTCCTCAAGTTGTGATTCGTGTATTTTATATGGCTCTGGACTGTTATTGTACAGTTCTGCTGGCTCCACCTTGCTAGACAATGATGATGAAGTACCAACCACCACAGCTGCTGCACTTACTACACAGAATTCACAACCTTTGTCACAAAGAACAAGGTTACTCAAAGGTGACAATGATGGATCATACAAGTCATGATCCATGGATGGAGGGTAATACTGATAAATTCAACTTGTCACTGTTTCTGTTTTCTTGATTGTTTTTCTAGAAAATGATGAGTCACACCAATTATCCTAACTGGTGCCTCTATTGCCTTCTTTCCTTGAACCATCTTAAATGATTTTCTACCATTTTCTCCTTGATAAAATCAGTAATAGTATATTCTAATTCTAAATAAATAAAATTTAAAACAGAACAATAAAACTAATTGAAGCATGTGAGAAACATGTGCTGGAAGTTGGGGGGGAAAACACTAATCATTTGAAGGGGCAACGCTGTTCTCCAACACTTTACAAGGTTTCAAGCACTGTTATGAATATTTTAGTTGCTCATTAAAGGAATGGGAAATTTTTTAGCTAGTTTATTAAATTTTTTTGGTGTGGTGTAACATTCTGTATCTAATGTGTTGTCCACGTTATGCCATGCCTTCTTCACCTCTATTGATAATTTTAAGTGCATATTATTCTTTTAAGGGATTATCTACTGTTTTCTATTCAATATGTACATTTATCTATTTGCATGTCTTTTTCATTGCGTATTGTACTTGTGTACATATATTATTTATGCTCGAATGTTTCAGATCTTTTGATGGTCATGAAGAAGAAGGTTCTCTAGAAACAAATAAAGAAGCTACCTTAGATGGGCATATGTCAACATTGAAGATCAATGGTGATATAACAAAGGATGCAAAGACTGCTCTTACACAAATGCCAATATGGCTTTCAAATTCGACACCTGATGAGCTTCTTGTAATATCCACTTCAACATATTTACTTTGCTTCTTCAGCTGAGTTTTGATATCTAGTCCATTAACTAAAGTTCCGGATTAAATTCTTGTGCTTAGGAATTCATCAGAAAAAGTGACACTCCACTTCATGTGAAGTATCTTCAGACAATGGTCGAGTGCCTTTGCAAGCTTGGCAAAGTAGCAGCTGCAGGTGCTATAATAAGGTTTGTTTTCTTTCTGATGATTTATTCTTTTTGCTAGAAACTATTTGCGAATTTAATTTCTCTACATGCGTTTCTTAGAAGTGACTTTAGCACATATGTGGATGCCAATATTGTCTTAAACTCTTAATTTATAAAAGGGTTGGACTTTGTTTATTGAATGATCTCCTATACTCCCTGACAGAGTTGTGAAACTGAAATTCTAATCTATATAGTATTTTGTGAGCATCTATATTATTTTGCTTTATGTTTAAACATATCTGCCATCTAGTGCTCACTGTTACTACATGGTATATTGATCTAAAATCACCTTGCTGGAAATCACTGTTACTGCCATCTATATTTTTCATTTTGAATTGCTGTTGTTTGCATTGTAGTTCTATTTTGTGCGTAATTAAATCAGCGTTTCAGATATCAATTTGTTGGATCCTAACACAATCCTTTATTTTTGTATAAACTCTTCTACTTTTGCTGTGTGCCAGCCAAAGATTGCGGCCAACAACTCATGAGATTATTACATCCAAGATTAAAGCTCATGCAAAGTTGTCGGGGAACTTATGACTTTTTGTATTTGCCAATTGACTTCAAGGCAAGTATTTTTCTCACTATTAGAGTTGGTTGTTTTCTTTATAGAAGGAATCCTACTTGTGTTCACATTTGATTATACAAACAATTGCAGAACAAATGCAATGTTGGCTATGCTTTCATCAACATGACTGATCCTAGTCAGATTATTCCCTTCCACAAGGTGATTCAAGAACTTTTATGTAACTGGATTTTGATTTATTTATCTGTGTAATATAAAAGGTGCATGTGTTCTGTTTCTGTATAAGGTTAGTCTTTTAGCACATAGCTAGGTGTTGTATACAATTATCACATTCTAGTGATTGTTTATGTAAGGATGTTTTGTGTAAGAAATTGTGGGATAGTGAATATACGAAGCAATTATTATTTTAAAAAAAAAAAAGAACACTTAAGGAGTCTAATTTTCGGAATTGGACTCCTAAAGTGATACTTAAGGAGTCTAATTATCGGAATTGGTCTCCTAAAGTGAGACTTAAGGAGTCTAATTTTTAGAATTAGACTCCTAAAGTGAGACTTAAGGAGTCTAAGTTCCGAAAATTAGACTCCTTAAGTGAGATCTGAGAGCATAATTGTCATGACTTAAAGAGTCTAAGTTATGGAATTAGACTCCTTAAGTTATGACTTAAGGAGTCTAATTCTAAAACTTCGACGCCTTATATTAGGTGTCTAATTTTAAAATAGGACTCCGTAATTTTTCCCTATTGCGCCCCCCAAATAGACGTCTCCCCCGAAAAGGACGCCAAAAGTACAAAAAATATATTAGTATACAATATATTTATTATATTATTAAAATATAATATTTATAAAAATTTAAATTCTAACCTTAGAAAATTTACCCATACTAAATACCTAATAAATCAATTATCATAAATTAATCTATCATATAATATTATAGTTCCAAATAAAAATTCAAGATGTTACAACAACAGCAACCTTCGTCGACCTTCACTCAGTTCGTCATTTCCTCTATTTATCTTCCATCTTCACCATTAATCTCATTCTCCCAGCTTCGTTTCATGGCTGGCTATTCAAATAATGATTTGGTTTTGTTTCTTGAATGCATGGTTATGAGTGGCTGAACTTCTTTTCTCTGGGGTAGTGTGATATTAGGATTTGGAGTGTTATTTATCCAATTTCTTGCTCTTTCCATTTTAATAGTTAAATTCTATCTTTAGGTTTGATTATTATGATCATTTGATGTTTTGTATTGAGGTTTCATATAATTTGGGAGATGAGAAATAAGTGGATTTGATTTTGTGCTTCATTACTAGCAATTTCTTGTCCTTGACTTAGTATAGCTTATACTTGATATTGTTATGAAAAAATTATGTTTGCAATCTAAGAGTTCTTGATTAATTGTGTTAATGCACTTAACTGACTCCAATTGCTAGAGTTTCAATTGGGTTTCCGTTAGAGGAATTAGATATTGTTATGTGTGGAAGTGTCTAATTTACTTAACTCAACCTAATCCAAATGGTTTTTTGAACTTATTTGATTCAACTAGCTAACCCTCCCAATTGAAACGATGATAGCCTAAGTCGTTGTACTAGGAAATTATTCATTCCATTAATCTATTTCATCCATTTTATATCAAAAAAATCCAAAAGTATTTGTTTTAAAGCAAAGTTTAATTGCAACTTAGTTTATAGTTAAAAGTTCAATATATTTTTATCGTTTCAAGAAAATTATCACATATTCACATTTACATACTAGCTAATTAATAATTATCACATATCCCATATTGCAATCATTTTTTATTTTTTAAAGAAGTTACCAAAGCATAAGCTGACACGCTCATTCACTCACCTTACAAGGAAGAAAATACAAATTCGAATATCGGAAAGCGCACTTTTTGAGAGGGCTTTATCCTTAGGGTTCCTACACTAACAGAAATTAGGATCAAGTCCAAAGTGGCTTGAAGATACTCAAGGTTTACACAAAAAATTTAAAAAAATAACACTACTAGAAAAAACGAAAATAGCGACGGAAAAAAATCCGTCGCAATTGCGACGGAATTTGCGATAGATTTGATTTCCGTTGCAAAATTTTGTGACGGAAAATCCATTCTGTCGCAAATTGCGATGGAAAATGAAATCTGTCGCAAAATTTTGTGTCGGAAATCAAATCCATCGCAAAAATTCAAAATAAAATCCCGTAATAATGTTAACTTTGCGACGGAAATAGAATCCGTCGCAAAATTTTGCGACGGAAATTAAATTCCGTCGCAAAAATTCAAAATAAAACTCAGTAGCCCTAGATCTACTTTCACGATTGCATCTTCGTCTCTTCGATCGGCCTCACCGTCTTCTCAGTCGCGTACTTGCACGTCTCAGGCCGTGATTCGTCCTCACTCCTCACCGTCATCCGTCACATACTCCCACCGAAGAACGATGTTTCTGATGGAGGTCTGTGATCTCTTGCCGGCAGATTCTGACGAGGTTCATGTCTTGACCGTCAATGACAGCCTCGTCGATCGGAAAATCATCGAGCGCTTGCTCAGGATTTCAGCTTGTAAAGGTGTGTGTGGAAAGGAAAATGGCACTTTCGTTGTTTGTTTTTCTGTTTATGTGTGTTTGGGGCTGAAGATTTTTTCTGTTTTGGGAAATCGCAGTCACTGCTGTGCACGGTGGAATTAGAGCTCTGCAATTCCTTGGACTCGACGACCAAAAATCTCCATCCGAATCGGACGGCTTTGATGTGGGGAATTAATTTCCATGGATTTTATATGTAACTTTAGTAGCTTTGGGTTAATATGTCTACCGGACAAGTAATTAAGCGCGCCAAATACAAAACTTCCCTGAAAGATCCTGGCACTGATGGGGTGCTGAAATTGGTATGATCATTTTTAGTACCATTAACATTCTCTCATTTTTTTTCTTTGCTGTTCCCATTATTCGTTATTATACCTTGGAAAATGACTTGAAACAAAATATGTTTCAAATCTTGATATGGTGTCTTGTAAAATATATTAATGAACGAAGTTTAGTTTTTGTTTGATAAAGACTAGATTGTTTTTGAAATTTATCTTTTACTCCCAATGGCTCGAAGTCATAGATTTGTTATAGACATAATTGTTACTGGCTCTTGTTGCATAGCAATTGATGAAATGTTCTGCATTTTTATGCAGACTGAGGAGAAGCTATTTTTTAGGCCTAATGATCCAACATCAAACATGAAGCTCGAAGTTGACTTTAAATCTATACAGAGTACTTAAGATTTTATGCTTTTGTTCTTGTTAATGTTTGTTTTAATATTGGTTACCCACAAGGCTGATTCATTTTAATCAATAAAGTATTTTTGAAGTATTTCATGGTCGTTTTATTTAATGCAATCTGATCCATCTCCGTGCTACCAAGGCCTTTTTTTATTATTGTTGTGTTTGTGTCTGTGAGGAGAGATTTAATATCTTTTATTCTATTCTGCTTGCAAAATTCAGGTCACAAACACACCAAAGAAGGATCAAACAAACCACCTTGGCTTAACCTTGGCCATTCTCAGGTTTTTATTCAGTTTATTTTTTTACTCTTGCAATTTCAATCTCCTTTACTGCATACTTTCTGTTGAGTCTTGTGTATGATGCTTTTTGTGCCTTACATTCTATAGGAACAGGAATTAGATTACTGATTATTGTATTACCAATTTGTTAGTTGCATTTATTTAGATTCACTTAGTATTATTTTTGTTTACCAATTTGTTAGTTGCTCATGTTTCCCCCTTTGTTCAGTACCTATACATTTTATAATGCCAACTAATAAGCATGTGTGGCCCTGGTTTTTCAGCTTGACCCGTACATACTACCTGTTGTCCAAGGAAATATCCTTATCTCAATGCTAAAATAACCATTTGAGGGTTGTGTCTCAATGACACATGTGTTTTGCTGTATGAATTTTAGTTTGACCTTATCCCTTAACAACTTTTTTTTAAGGTTTCTCCTTAACCAATCATGAAGCTTTCATCACTTTCAATCAGCAATTGGGAGGGACATAGTTGACATCACCTTAAGTGCAGATTGAATTTTTTCACACAGCATTGTGAGTAATGTTCTTAACATCTATTTAATCCAGATTATTGCACTGAAAATGTTGGTTATTCAAACTTTTCTTCATTTATTACTTTGTTCCCATTCTATTCTTTTTCCATATTTCTCAACTGAACTTAACTTTTAGGGAGATCATTTACAACTATAGGAAGCAACCACAATGCAAACCACAAGTTTTTTGTGGTGTATTTATTGACTGGTCATCAACACACTGCAATGGGGTAAGTAATCAAATTTATCTCCTACCTTGCCTTACGAAAATTCTGACCTTATAAATGATTTTGAAACAGAGAACCGGACAGGAGCATGTTGATACCATCACATTTTACAATGAAATATTCATCCCCTCTGTAAAAGCTCTGCTGGTTGAGCTTGGTACGGTGCTGGTGGAACAGCTACGAAAGCTAGCTGGAAATATGAAGCCAGCAATAACAATGATGGTACACTCTTGGCATAATCAATTATTTTGAGTTTTATACTGGGCTTTATCCGCTTTGTGTTTCAGGAAAACCATTAACTCATCAAAATTGCTCATTTTCTTTGAATGGTGATTTTCCCATGTTGCTATTCATTATATTCTTATTATCATTAATTTCCCAAGGTTTGAGCTATATACTATTGCACTGTTTGCAAGGTCTTGTTATACCAAAGGAATCTCAGAATAAGGTTGCAGGCTTCACTTTCCACGGGGAACCAGCACAGCTTAGGCATGAAGATGATGTTAAATGATGTACAAAACATAAATGTACTCCCTAATACATTTGCAGATGAGATAAAAAAGATGAAGGCATTGGTGGAGGAGCTTACTGAGACACGACAGTAGATGACTCTGGACCAGGAGATGATGAGGGAGCAGATGATTAAGGAACAGGAGATGATAAAGCAGCAGATGCTTTAGGAACAAGAGATGATGAAGGAACAGATGAGGCAGCAGCTAAATCAGCAACAACAGCTAATGAAGGAGCAGATGAGGCAGCAAGCAGCTCAGCAACAGGAGATGATGAGGGAGATGTAGCTTCAACTCCTATCCCTAATGAAAGACAAGGGCAAGGAGCCGGCTCCTAGTGGTGCTGATGATGATGGTGGCACTGATGATAATGATGATGATGCTGATGTTGTTTAGACTACTTTTTAGTAGATTTTCTTTTAAACAATATGATTTATATTTTGTTTTCGATGTGTAAACTCTTTCTGATGTTTTTATAATATATGGGTTTATTATCATATTTCTAAATGTTTTTAATTAATTTTTCAAAAAATAATTAAAATCAACATTTGCGATAGGATTAAATAATTTAAAAAAATCAATTTTTTTTAAAAACTCAAATTTTATAAAAATAAAAAAATATATTTAAAAAAAAGAAAAAAATTATTTTTTTATTTGAATTTTGTGACGGAATACGATCCATTGCTAATCCAAGGGAATTAGCGACGGAATATTATCCGCCACTATAGTGACGGATTAAAATCCGTCGCTAAACCCAACATTAGCGACGGATTAAAATCCGTCGCTAAACCCAAGATTAGCGACGGATTTTAATCCGTCGCTAATGTTGGGTTTAGCGACGGATTTGGATTCCATCGCTATTTTGCGACGGAAAATTAATTCCATCATAAAATTCAAAATTTGCAACGGATTTTTAATTTCCGTCGCAATTGTGACGAGCTTTTTTGCGACGGACGAAATCCGTCGCAAATTCCGTCGCAAACTCATTTTTGCGACGGAAAAATCAGTTTTAGCGACGGATTTTTTCCGTCGCTAAAATTGATTTTTTTTGTAGTATAAACAACGGGATACACGATGATGGGTATGATTGAGGATTTCTTGTATATATGTTTTACGGGTTTTTAAAGGTTGCATTTCGTAGCAAAAGCATCTTAGCTTAGAGAGATTATTATTGTTCAAAAACTTTAGCCCAACAGCATGCATGTGTTTTTTGGACACAATTAAGGGGAAAGCAATTGTGGGCAACGGTTTCTGATCCCTTGATAACCATGTGCACAAAAAATTTTCATTTAGGATAAGTTTAGTTGAAGGAATGTAATCAGGATTATTATGATCTGGCCATGTCGTATCCCATCCACTTTTGCTTGACCACGTAAAGCTGGAACCAGCAAAAATTAAAGAGGCCCAAGAGCATACATCATAATCCAGGAAAATCAGTTGTTCTTGGAGTTTATTGTTATTTGATATTAATATTAGATTTTGTTGTAAATAACGTGTGTGAATGGGTTAAATAAAGAAGTATGATATAACTCAAGATTGAGAACTTCCTAGTGTATAATAAAATATTAGTTTGAGCTAGTAAAAAGGCTATTAAGAAGAGTCTTTGACCTCATAGTTGAACATGACCATCGAAGCTTTGTGGGTTTTAATTAATTGTTTTAAATACATTCAAATGGTTTTATTAAATTAAACCATCATTAATCATTATTTTATATTTATGTTTTAATTGCCATTATAAAGCCGTCAGTAATTGTCGTTATGGGTGCTCAATGGTCACATGCTTTCTATCTATAAAAGGAAATGTACGATGGAAGGTCAAAGAACCGAGGTCAGAGGATTAAGGTCAAGTAACACCGAGCTTTATATATATATATATATATATCCTCGAGCTCCTCTTCTCTCTCTTTTCTTGAGTTGCATTTTTATCTTTCTACTGTTCTATCACTCTGCTTTCTGCAGGAGTGATTCATTTTATCATATAAAGTGCCACTTCCGAATTTAATGGGGCTTACAAAATATCTTTTAAGAATAGCGGTTTTAGACATGACTCGAACTACACGTTTACTGTGTTTTCACAGGCGTTAATAATTTGTATAGTGTAAGGTGTTGACACCAAGAGTTTTGCATTTATTTATTTTTTCGCTCCAAACTCAAGGGTTCAAAACAAAAAAGCACCTTTATTCAACATTTGGGACCTTTTGTACCTACGAGCTGAGGTGGCTTTGGAGAAACTCATGAGAGAATAGAGGTTTTGGCGTGGGATATGCGAAGAATCAACATCAATGACACTACTACAAAATACTAAAACGACGACCTAAAAAGGACTCAAAAGACGACCTGATTTTAAGGGACGTTGGGGACAGAGTAGTAGTTTGTTGTATATTAGGCGACCTGAATACAAATCAGGTCGCCTAATATTAGGCGACCTGATTTGCATTCAAGTCGTCTAATAGAAGGAGCAAGGGTTTCAAATAGACTACCTAAATTGTTTCAGGTAGTCTATTTTGTAAAAAAGACTACCTAAATTAATTTTAGGTCGCCTATTGAAATGAAATAGGCGACTTGAAATAAATTTAGGTAGTCTATTTGGTTCAAAAGACTACCCAAATGCAATTTAGGTAGTCTTTTGAACCAAATAGACTACCTAAAAGCAATTTAGGTAGTCTTTTGAACCAAATAGACTACCTAAATTAATTTCAGGTCGCCTATTTGGTTCAAAAGACTACCTAAATTGTTTTTAGGTAGTCTATTTTGTTCAAAAGACTACCCATATTGATTTCAGGTCGCCTATTGCATTGTTCAGGTAGTCTATTTGATTAAAAAGACTACCTATATTTCCATTCAGGTCGCCTATTTGTCAAAATAGACTACCTAAATATTGTTCAGGTCGCCTTATAATAGATTTTTTTTTAAAAAAAAATTGTTCTCGCTCTGTTTGTCCAATATACTGCAAAACTGTATACTTCACAATTCACAATTACAGCAGGCAATTCATAACTCAATTACAGCAATTAACTGCCAAATTCCTGTTTTTCTAACACCAATTACAGCAAGGCAATAACTCAAAATGTACAAGTTTTTACCATAATATACTCAGCCAACCATAGCAAAATTCAAACAACGTTAACGGTAGATACATGTCCATGATTCACAACAAAACTACAGTTACAATCAATCAAATTCAAGTCATTCAGTCAAGTCCCAGACTCAGAAACTATCCGCTGAACAAGTTGCTACAACAATTTAACTATACCACTGCAAAACAGAACCAATTTGTACAATATTTACAAGGGAAGGCCAGACAGAGCTAAGTCATACCACACCAAGTCATACCCTAACAATAGATTAACTTGCAAGTGACCCATGTTCAAGAAGATATCTAGCCAGCATGTCTCGAGTCGAATCCAGGTCATCCTGTGAGTACGGCTCCTCAGTTTTCCAATACTGTAAATTGGAAAACAAGGTATAATTAACAACTGAAGTACCACAACATAAAATATTATCATTTGAGGATCACAGAGCATTACGTACGTTTCCAAAGCCAGTAGTTTTTCCGTTGGAAACGATAGTTTGCATCCAACTGATGACGTAGTATCCGCACTCGGTGTTCCCTGGTTGTTGATGGCACTATAAATCAAACACAAATTGTTAGAACGAAAGCTATTGTGGCACAGAAAAACACTTGAATTGAAACTACTTACCTTGGGGTAAAACCACTTCGGTCCACCCTGGTCTCTTTGTCCATCAAGATCTCTATACGTCCTAAGAGCCCTATCATCATTAAAATGGAAATTAACAGACATGAAAACAATTCATTTAAAAGACGAATCGATGATTTAGACAAAAATTTACTTACTCGGCAAACATGCTTTTGATATCCTCGGTTGGCCTGCCACTTATAGAATCATACCAATAACATGCATTTTTAGAGGGACAAACTACACACAGGGTCCAATGAGCACTACAACATATACATATTCATATTAAACTAAGATAAGAAAACAATTAATTCTTAAAAATCTTATATAGACAAAAAAAATACGTACCCTTCATGTATTGGCGCTAGATAACAAGTCGATTGTAGGTCACCCATTGCTAACCCAGCATAAATGGCCCTCCTCGCTAACTTATTGCGAGCCGAAGCCGTGCTTCCAGGACATAAGAATCCGAATGAACCCAATAGGCCTCCCTTTTTGCACAGGTCGTGGCAGACACTATGATCAAAATAAAATGATAGATGTTGTTGAATATATTAAATAAAAAAATAGTAACTGACATAATTAAAGGGTACAAAAAACTTACAAGATTGCAAGTTGAAGCCACTGTATATCTAAATCTTCCATATGCATAAACTCTGTCAGATCTTTCTTGTCAATATTGATCGAATATGACTTGTCTGCACCGACAACGCCAGAAGGCATCTGCAAGCCTATAGAGATGATGTCCTTGGTGAGCTCTCGCAGCTGTGCTAAGTATGGAAATACGTCCGCAGCTTGTTCATGCTATGAAGACATAATAAACAGATTACGAGTGGGTTAGCAATGAAAATCAAATGGGAATCTAGTCAACGTCAATCAGTAAAGTATAGAAATACCATTGGAGGTGTCGTCCCCATCTCAATAAGATAATGCGGCCAAAGGATGAACGATGTGGTGGCAGCGCTGAGATCTGGAACCTCCTCATCATCAATCGGGATGGCTGTCTTTTCTTCACCCTCTCGCACACTTCTTACAGTCACCCTACGTAGGTCTTGTGGAATTTGCATATTGTGGTGTGTGGTTTGTTCTGGGTAAACAAGACCATCGGCAACAATACGCCGGTGTGGGTCATCCAAATATAGGGTGCAGGGTTGTCCACCCTGTGGAGTGTGAGAAGGCTCGCCAATATGTACATCTGGAGAGTGATGAGAAGGTTCGCCAACAGGTACATCTGCAGCGTGATAACTTTCTTTACTGCTTGGGAAGGCCAGAGATTCCTGGTATGTAGGCTGCGTATTTTCCCTCTCTTGTATCATAGCCCTCATTTCACCTCGTAGTTGTGCCATAACCTCATCTACGAGGGACGCTCGAATTTTGGCTACAAGTTGAGGGCTAGGGTTGTCATCGTCATGCGAACAAGTAGCACGCCGTCCAAAAAATTTCGCGACGCTAACTCCCCTCGGCTCCCCTCGAACAGCATCAAGGTAATCCGGCTTCCCAATCGCCGTGGACAAAATGTCCATCCGTGTACCCGGCGTGAATGAACCTTGGCTGCTCTGCTGCTCAAGCACATCCTGTATCAAAGGATTATTTATAAATAGTTACTAAACGCTAAAAATATGAAACAATAGAGGCTATTATTTAATACTTCTAATTTAACTACTTACAATCTTCTTGGCAACCTCAGCCACATCCTCATTTACGAAATTCTCACCCCTCTTCCTCGCAGCTATCCATTTTTTGTGACGAGGAGGACGCTCCGGGGCCTGGATAACAGTGGAAGGATCGGATTGCGAAGCTTCCTTCATTCTCTGCAACTCTTCTTCCATCAGCTTCCGTTCAAGCTTCCTATAGCCACCCCGAGACAACAGATGCGGATACTTATTTCTCGCTTGCCTCTCTCTATTGGCCTGACTTTGTTCCTGTCACACGAAAACAAATAAATTTGAGCCTTCGATGTCAAACCAATGCGAACTAAAAGATAAGATATGAAAGAAATTTTACAAGAAATTGAGGACTTTGGCGTGACGCCACAAACTCCCGCCAGTCCTCTGGAGAAATGTAATCATAGTCCTGACATGGGTCCTTGTCCTTCTTTGCCCCTCGGATATACTTTTTAGTGAGCTTGTTCTTAAAGTCTTTCCAACGCAGACGAACTTCGCCCATCCAATGCTTGTACATGGCCTTATTGTTAGGCACATCATACGTTTGCTGCAAGGTAAAAGATAGAAGATATTAGACAAATTAAGTAATAAAACTAAAGATACAAATGCTTTATGAATCGAAAGTGAGATACCAAAAGTTGTGCCCAGATCAACTCCTTCGTTTTCTGAGGAACCAACTTCCAATCAGAGATAACAATGCGGACTTTGCTTCGAGCCAGATAGCCTACGTAGCTAATGAAATTGTCTTCCTCTGGACCAATCGGATTCATATTGGCATCGAACTCCACATGCAGTCTCTTTTTCTTACCCTGACGACGTGCAACTAAAGCACCCATATGTGTGCTACCTCTACCCTTTCTCACCACCGGTACCTCATCTCCGCTATCACTCGATGACTCAGCAGAGCCAGACATGTTAAACCTGATCATCAAAGACAAATCAATAATGTTAGATAGGTTTATTCTTAAATAATAAACAAATGATTAAAATGAACTAACATGTTAAACCTGTACAACAATAACATAACACTTTTTTCATAACTTAAGATCTTACTTTATATGGTCTCCCATATTCCTTCAGAATGATCCTTTCTTGGAGCATATTCTTCATCATCTACCAATTCTACTTCACGTGTTATAGGTGGATTTGTTGTGAAAGGGAGTGTATCATCCAGGTTCAAGGATTCTTCACCATACGTCTGTTTTTTACTTTGAAGTACAATGGAAATTTTGTTATTTGCAGGATCTGTAACATAAAACACTTGCTTCGCCTGGCTTGCTAGAATGAATGGATCGTCTCTATGACCAAGTCTTTGAAGATCAACCGAGACAAATCCAAATTTAGGATCTATTACAACAGCATTATTGTTAACCCACCGACATTTAAATAAAGCAACTTTGAATTTGGTGTAGCTTATCTCCCATATTTCTTCAATAACGCCATAATAGGCCATTGATGCTAACACCGGGTTTTTGTCTTTCGAACTTGAAAAGTGCATGGATTCTGCTTCAACCATCACCCCACTATTTTGCACAGAACTTCTGTCATCTTGGTCTTTTGTGTAGAAAGAATATCCGTTTATATCATAACCTGTCCAAGTGATGACCTGATAAGAAGGCCCCCATGCTAACCACTCGATTGTATCCGACACTCCGGTCTCGTGTGAAACCTTCTCCTCGAACCACTTTATGAACGTCTTCTTTTGCTCATGAGCGATTTGCATGTCATTCTTCCTTGGATTCTTACTCTTCAAACTCTTTCTGTGTTCATCAATGTATGGTTGAACTTCTTCCATATTATTCAAGATGTACAGGTGTGCTTGCAACACCTCTTCACGAGGCTTATTCTTCAATTTGATTCCTCGAGTTCCCTCACTTAAACCCTTATCATGCTGAGATTGTAACGTCGCCCCTGATAGATAATCTTTACAGAACTCCATAGCCTCTTCGACTACATATCTCTCAACTATTGAGGCTTCCGGTCGATAAGGATTTTTAGAATACCCTTTTAAGATCTTCATGTATCGCTCGAAAGGGTACATCCACCTTAGGTAAACTGGACCGCAGAGCCTTACCTCCCTTACCAAGTGCACTATCAGGTGCACCATTATATCGAAAAATGCAGGAGGGAAATGCATCTCGAGTTGGGACAAAATAATATAACCCTCATTTTCCAATTCATCCAACTTTTCAATGTCAATGACTTTGTTACATATGGCATTAAAGAAAATGCACAATTTTGTTATAGTGGTCCGCACTTCATCTTTCATAATGCCCCTAATAGCTACTGGTAATAGTTGTTGCATCAACACATGATAATCATGGGACTTCATTCCCACTAACTTGAAATCGTCCATTGAAACACACCTTCTCAAATTTGAAGAATATCCTTGTGGAACCTTAATGTCATATAGACACCCACACAAACTTTTTTTCTCCGCTTTTGACAGCGTATGAGCTGCTGGCTCCATGTATGCCCTCTTACCATCTTCCATTACTCGTGGATGTAGCCGTTCTCTTATTCCCATATCAACCAGGTCTAGTCTCGCACTAATTCCATCCTTAGTCTTCCCTGGTATGTGCAAAAGAGTACTGACAAGGCTATCACAAACATTTTTTTCCACATGCATCACATCAAGACTGTGTCTCACATCAAGACTACGCCAATATGGAAGATCAAAGAAAATTGATCTCTTCTTCCATATATTCTTCTCACCCGCAATCCTTTTCTGCTTACCCAATATGACATTGATATGCATCACCTGACTATAGACTTCCTCTCCGGTTAATGCCTTTGGAGCCGTTCCATGCTCCGGTAAGCCGTTAAAACGCTTTCTTAACTTACGATATGGGTGGAACCGATCAAGAAACCTCCTGTGACCGAGGTAGACCGTTTTCTTTCCATGCTTTAGTTGTTGGAAGTTTGTGTCAGCTTCACATATTGGACATGCTTTATGCCCCTTCACACTGTACCCAGACAAATTTCCGTATGCAGGAAAGTCGTTGATCGTGGTAAAAATCATTGCACGCAACTTGAAGAACTCCTTCTTATATGCATCAAACACATCTATGCCTTCCTCCCACAACTTCTTCAAATCCTCAACCAAAGGCGCCAAGTACACATCGATATTGTTACCGGGCTGTTTTGGTCCAGAAATCATCATAGACAGCATCACATACTTGCGTTTCATACATAGCCAGGGAGGTAAGTTGTATATTACAAGAAGAACCGGCCATGCACTATGGGTACTGCTAAGAGTTCGATACGGATTGAAGCCATCTGTACAAAGCCCCAGCCGAAGGTTTCTTGGCTCACTGCCAAATTGAGGGAACATTTCGTCTATTTTCTTCCATTGCAGAGAGTCAGCCGGGTGCCGAAGATATTTTCCATCGGATATTCTCTCATCAGAATGCCATCTCAACTGCCTCGCCGTTGCTTCACTAGTATACAGACGCTTAAACCGTGGAATTATTGGAAGATACCACAATGTCTTCAAAGGTTGCCTTTTTGTTGTCTGCTCTCCAGAAACACTACATTTCTTCACTTTGTATCGTGAAGTTTTACACTTCGGACACTTATCGAGGCCTTCGTACTCATTTCTGTATAATATGCAGTCATTAGGGCAACTGTGTATCTTTTTATACTCCATACCCATCGTAGATAAGATTTTCTTAGCCTCATACATACGATTTGGAAGTACATTATCATCTGGCAACATATCACACAACAATTCAAGCAATGACGTGAAACTGCTATCGGTCCACCCACAAGTTGCCTTTAAGTTGACCAAATGTAAGGTCCCAGTCAACCGTGTATATTTAGTACACCCAGGGAACAAAGGTGTCTCTGCATCACTCCGCACGCTATCATATTCATGCGATTGTGCAAAGGATTCGACCTCAACATCATGAATCATTCTCTCCATTCCATCATCATCTACATCAACCTCATTTTCGTGGGATGCACTAGGTGTTACCTCCTCACCATGCCATATCCACGTTGTGTATCGAAGATTTATTCCATCACAAATTAGGTGATCCCTTATATCAGCAATATCCCTTCGAATCCCATTTAAACAATTAACACATGGACAATAATACATCCCGTTTTTTGTAGTCACATTCCTTCTAGCAAATTCAATAAACTCTTCCACCCCTTTCTCATATTCTTCGCTAGTTCTCAAAGCATTCATCCAACTATGACCCATTTTATTATCACCTAAGACATTTCCAACAACAGTCAAGTTCATAACAATTTCAAAAAATTTTGGCAGCATTTCCCCTCAACAATAAGACATCCCAAAATTTTAACAACAAACCATTTCAACTTAATTCAACAAAACTTACTAACTAAGGCAATTTAGAAAATATCAGCTATTAAATCCAATACTTTCATCTATACAAAAAACTAAAATATATCTAAGTTGTCTAAGTCATAAACCATAACTTATGGACATCTAAGCATCATTATCAATAATACAAAGTTTATCTAGTTCAATGCACATCAACAAAAAAACAATATTTAACTATAATTACCTCAACTTTAAATTCCTCTCCTTAAAATTTATTTCCTCTATTCAACCTAAAGACAACAACAATAAAGACAACGTAACATTAGAATTATTCAAACTAACATATGAGAAAAATAATTGTATGACAAAAGGATCATGATTAAAAATACCTACCCTTGGACCCCTAAAGCACGCTCTTGTGGGTTGCTGTCGTGGCCAAGTCACAAACAAGTAGCCGGTATAAGATCAATATTTATCAACAAATCCCCTAACACTGATATGTTCCAATTCCTAGCAATAAAACAACCATTGCAAAAGCATGAGAAGAAAGCAAAGGGGAAGAGAGTGGATATGTTAAAACAACCAATTTCATACAACTATAGATGAAATTAAAATGAGTAACTCAAATGAACAGTAAACTATAACACAGCTTTTTGAACTAACTTCGAAAAATCACCAATAATTCTACAGAACTCCAATTGGAGTGATTCAAAATTCTATGTGTCACTAATTAAGTCTTGTTTCATGTACAAATAATCACCAGACTTATTTCTTCCTATATCATTCCCAGATTTTCATTCTTTCTTAGCTGTCCAGAAAAAGGTTCCAATTTAATAGGTCAACTTCGAAAATTCGTATCTCCTTCGATTCTTATCGGAATTCGACGAATTACCTATCAAATTAAACCTCTATGAGTCTACTATTTAACTGGAAAATTTCACAATTTTATGATTTTGCTAAGGTGATCCAAAATGCCACGCCAGCTGACTGTTCCAGAGACAAACCAGAAATTTTTCCCATATTTTGGTTCAACTTTGAAAAATCATAACTTGAATTGTAGATCTCCGATTTAGGTGAACCAAAGCTTATGTTAAAGCTTAAGGAATGTAGTTTCTCCTGTAAAAATTTCAAAGTCAAAAGAGTTCATTTGCCCTGGTTTTACCTTAGTCAAAGTTCGCTGTTCAGCTGCAAATTTAGTTTCCAGCAGATGGTGATAATGCTACAGTACACATACACTGTTCATCCACGATTTCACTGTAGCTTACGTTTTTTTCAGCTCTGTTTCTGCACTTTAAAAACAGAGACGAATGGGTTCAGTCCTTAACCTTAATCTTACACTCAAGTTCTGTTTCAACATTTTCCTATCATGTTTTCTTTTCTTTCTTTTATCATTTCATGAACAGCAAAAACAATATATCAGTACTTAAACACACACATACAGCAGAAAAATCATTCTCCTCCTTCTTATATATAACCAACGTATCATACACACCGAAGGCTAAACCAATACATATCAGCCCCTGTTTATTACTCTTATTGCAGCAAATTTCACTTGGAATTATCACTACATCCTCAACGGTTTTATACTCAAAACTTATAGAAAACTAAGAGGCAACTAGGCTAGTGATTACCTCACGTTGCTATACATGCAAGTAAAAAATGATCAATGCCTAGCTAGTAAGAATAATTGCAGTAATTTCAGTGGAAGTGCTTCTAAACAAAAATTGATTGCAGTAATAATGACACAGTTTGACGTGTTTTGTGCATAAAATAGAAACAAACAATTGAATGTGAAAAAGACAACTTGCTTTGGACGGAAAAGCCGCACTTAGGCACATACAAATCAAAGAGAACGAAATTAATTTAAAACGACTCGCTCATGCTGGTAATTGGTTGACATTTCACATTGTCCTCGTCATACATATATATAAAAGGGGATCCAGGTTTTTGTTTAAACTATTCTTATTACCAGAGAATGAATAAACCAAAACTAATACCTATTATAGCTCCATGGTTTTCTCCTCGGTTGCATGAAATTCTGTTCGTTGGATGCACAAAAGCGCACACAGTCTCTGTGTGTGTGTGTGTTTTATGCACGGCACATAGAATACAAAATTTTTATATTATATTGCCTGTAGATGACAGAACAATACACGCTCGCACAGAAAAGCTAAAACAAATGGAGATCATGGAAATACTAAACGAAGAGTGAATATAGACCTGGGAACATTGAGAAACGATCCGGGCTCGTCTTCCCTAAGCTCCAACCTCCTTCGATTTCTCTCTGTCCACCGCCGTTTCGCCTAAGCTCACCGTGATTTCATAATAATAAACAAAGTGAGAAGTGGACGCATGCAAGGGAGGATGGCGACAGCAGCCGTGAGTGGAGGAGGTAGAGGATGATTTGGGATTTAGGGTTTGGGGAGTAGAACAGCCGAGAGTGAGCTTCAACGATGACAATGATGCGAAAATTAAACTTTAAAGTTTTAAAAGGCAAATAGGCGACCTGATTAACAATCAGGTCGCCTGTTGTGAAAAATAGGCGACCTGATTTCCAATCAGGTCGCCTATTTATTCTAAATAGGCGACCTGATTACTAATCAGGTCGCCTATTTCTTTAGAAAGGCGACCTTATTTTTAATCAGGTCGCCTATGTTTTAACATAGGCAACCTGATTGATTTTCAGGTCGCCTAAGATCGCCTATTTTAACAAAATAGCGCGCAAACAAAAAATTCTCCCCTATTTCCCTCTGGCGCGAAATATTTTTGCAGATTTTAGGCGACTTGAAACATTATCAGGTCGCCAAATATGACTTTTCTTGGCGGGAAACTCATTTTCCTAGTATATAATAACAATATTGCCATTACCCTCATTTTTTACTACCTATATTTTATTTAGGTCGTATTTGAGGGTAGTAATATCACATTTTTGTAGTAGTGTGAATATAATGAATTACAGCTCTCTCTCTCTCTCTCTCCCTCTCCCCCCCCCCCTCTCTCCCTCTCTCTAGTCCACATTTTTAAAAGCACCGTTTTGTATGTAACAAAGTTTATGGTGATTGTTTACTTGAAAGTTGAAACCACTATTTATTGTGCCAGCATTATGATATATGTAACGGTTGTTTATATGAACTCATTTTATTATCATGATAGAATTTCGCACAACATAATAATAGATTCAAAATAAACACTTTCACCACATTTTTATATTCTTCACTAGTTTTCAATGCATTTATCCAACTATGGTTCATTTTATTACCATATAAGCCAATTTCAACAGCATTCAAGCTTAGAATAATAATCATAAACACATGTGAATTAAATATGAGTAAAGGAAGAATTGCCTTACTCCTTTTTAAGAAATTTTAACAGCATTTCCCCTTTAAAGTAAGATACCCAAAAATTTCAAGACTGCCCAATTCAAACAAAACTAAGTGAATCAATTCAAGACTATATTAACAATTTAATAGAGCAATTTCAACAATACAAAAGATTTTTAAAAAAAAAACAAAAAAAAAACATATCAAAGTTGTCCAATTCACAGACTAAAAATCATAGACTTCCAAGCATCCACGTCCAAACAAGTTCATACAAAGTTTAACAGGATAAGATTTTTATGCTTCTTTAAACTCTAGTTCTTCCATGTAATTTTACACACATTCATAAACCGATTCTAAAGTTCAATTCCTAACACAATCACAAGAACCAGAGCTATACATACACCAATATTTAGCATGCGACGACAAGGAATCAATAATTATAACCAATTTACCACACACTATCCTCAAACAATCAATGCAACATTAATGTTAGAGTTAGCAACTTTGCTACCTTGCTCTTTGTTTCCTCTTAACCTTTCCTCTTTTGATCCTTGACTTCTTGTATGCCCCTTGCAAATGTCGATCAAAGCCTACTTCCCAATTTATTTCAATGCACATAAAAAGACTAGTCATATTACAAGCTTTTTTTTTTTTTTGCTAAAAATATTACAAGCATTATGTCATTAGAAACTAATATCCCTTTCTTACTTCTTTAAACTTTAATTTTGTACTCTTATTTCTATAGGTATAACAATTAATATAACATGCTTGTCCCCTATATAATTTTCCATGTCGATTCCATTTTGAGATCAAATGGATCATAAGACACATCCTTTAACTTAAACTAGTCAAAATCGAACCCCCTAGCTCCCAATAGGGTAGCTAGTCATTTGGGATTGAAATCTCCTTTAGACTTGTGTTCATAACAGCTACCACCTCGCCTCTCCATACAATGAAAAGCCAGAAAATACTTGTATCCTCAAAACCAGGCCAAAACGCAAAGTGTCATCCTTTCTACGTATGTATGATGGCAACAGCTCCCAAATAAATTAACTAGGGTTTTCTCTCCCTTCTTTTCTTTTCTTTTCTTTTCTTTTTTTTTTTTTTTTGCTTTCTTTTTTTTCCATTAAATGAAAGACATGAAATCAAAAATTAGACTTTTGAAATTTGGGTGATTCTTTACGTAATATTGAAATCCAGGGGCAATAGTCCAAGTACAACTGGTGCAGTATCTTACTGCTTTAATTTGGTGATTGGAAAGTCACCTTTACGTGTATTTGACGGGAAATACGACATAGAAGGGTAGGTTTAACAAAGTGTTCTGACTTCCGAGCACAAGTCTAGGAGTGTTCATACTTTTTCACAACACTTCACCGGCCTCTTGCCAGTTAGAACTCTCGGCCTCTTGCAAGCTCAATGTTATGAGCACAAAACTAAAGGGAGATTGAGCTAACTCACATATCATCAAAAAAAAAAAACAAACAAACAAAACAAAACAAAACAAAACAAAACAAAACAAAAACTAGTCTGTTAGGTGTGAAAACTCCTTAAACTTATACAACACACTTTAGAATTGCGAGGTTATCAGATGTTAGACTCATAACACAAAATATTCACCGAAGAACAGAGAATGGAATATTATATATATCTTCACATATTGACACTCAATTACAGTCAACACAACACTCAACATTTATCCCAACGTCATACTAGTTCTTTTGTTAACTAGCTCCCAAGCCTTATTTGCATTGTCCAATAACTTATATTCATGTATTTTTTTCATTTCAAATTTTAGACATGTGTAATCTCTCTTGCCATGTTCATAATTTCAGTTTATCCACATATATCATTATTTTATAATTTTAATTAATTCTGAACTTATTTCAATTTACACATACAATCGCACTTGCACCTAAATAAATTGTGATAGATTAAGGAAACCAATAAGTCATATCTAATTGGTTACAAATCAGCTGGTTAATTATGTTTCAAAATTGATGACACTTATTAGGGAACTAGCATGCACGCGACGAATTCTAAAAATTTGAAACTTGACGAGTTCTTAAAAGAGAGGGAGTAAGGAAATAGTAACTGTTATGGACCCCGGAAATTGGGCTTAGAGAAGTCCAGCCCAACGAATGAGATACCTGCCTACGGTTATATTCTTGTGAACCATAACTGGCGAAGTCAGAGCGGTTACTCACCTCTATAAATAGGAGAGGCTATTCCCGGGTGAACAGGACACAAGATTCTCCCTATCGCTTGTATTTTGCCTACACAAAGCAGCACACACCCCACCCCCTTTTTGGTGTATCTCAAACTACGTGGACTTTGATCCCTCTCAAGGGTACGTAGGCCCTAGGTATTGTTCCTAGGTCAAGTCTATCTATCTTGTTCTACAACAGAACATTGGCGCTGTCCGTGGGGAGCGTTAAATTTTGATTCCTATGACCAACGATGGCAAACACTAGACGCAGCAATCAAATACCTTGCACGGGCAAGTTCTTGAAAATCCTGTTCGTGTCGGGGAGAATTAACGGCTGCAAAATAAAGAACTGCCACAACCAAGCCGATTCTTCTCTCTGCGAGGCTCGGAGGGAGAAAATATTTTGTATTCTATAGACCAGTGTTGCAACGAAGAGTTAATTCTTGCTGATCTTTGGAGGGCATCGGCGGTATTATGGATTACAAAGGAAACGAGATAAGTTTCGCCTCCAATCTAGTCTCGGCCTTTTTATATAAATTGATTTTCATATGTGGAAATAGTCAGAAATCAAAATACCCTGTACACTTTAAAGCTTTGGTCATATCTAAAGATCAACATTTTATGGAGTTGAGGGATCCGAATCCACGTTACAGTTTCTGCAATTTTGTTCGTTCTAGGTTTTCTCAATTCGGTCTCTTAAATATGAAATCAGTGGCAATTGATGGAATTTTAATCCTCTGTCTATTGACAATCTTTCAAAAACATTTGGGATACTTCTGATCAATTATAATCTATGCTTGACCGTGTCGTAATCTGCAACTCAAAATTTCATCATAAAAATACGTTTTCTTGATATCGTTCTTGGATTTGTGTTCGATTTACTCTGGATTGTTGGCTGACAAAGAGAAGAACACTCCAATTTTTCTATTGAATCCATGCTATTCGCTAAATTTTTTATTAAAAGGCTTCTATGAGAAATTATGCCCAGGATACCAATGCATGCCGAGATAAGGTGCCGAGATGTGGACTTCAGTACTCACATGTCAAGTATAACCAATGCATTCAAGTCCACCCTGATACAAGTGAATTGTGGCAATTAATATATGATGAGATCCCTGAACCCAGCATGCAGAGCATTGGGGCCGAGATTGTCCTGAGATACTGATATGCCAGAGATACCGAGATACAATGCCGAAATTCGTTAGGACTTGAAGAAGCTCGCCCTATGTCAGATACCTAAAACCAGACTGCAACCCTGACTTTTAAAGGAGGTGCCGAGATACTTAGGGTCGACACACAAAGCATGAATGCCGAGATGCTAAGGAGACGAGATTCCGAAGAGCCGAGGTCCCGAGAGCCGAGATGCTCGGGATGCTTGTTCATAGTTGCCGCAGATGCCGAGATGCTGGTGTGCCAAGATGTGTATGTCGGAGAAGGGAGAGTCTGAGATGCAGAGTAGTGGCGAGCTCAACTGTTTTCAAGCTTTTTGAATCAGTAACACAATCTACTATATCAGTTGCCGAGCTTTTTGATGATAAGCCGAGATATTGAAGCCCGGGATTACAATGTGAAAATCCTAGCCAAAATCGAAATCATCAGCAAACGAAATGGTGAAGTCGGTGAGATCGAGGAGGTAGGCTGAGATGGAGTAAAAGACACGCCCAGACGAACCTGAGATTTTTTGCGTAAGACCGTGATCACGCCGAGATGCCTCATTATTCAAATCCTTCAAATATTTGGGCCGAGGCAAAAAGTCGATAGACTGAGATGCAAGCTTTTAAGAAGGGTGAATTCGTCCTCCACGCTGATGCCCTAAATCACTGTTGAAATCTTCAGTCTTGCCCAACCTTTTTTCAACGTAAGTTGCTGAGATACAGTGTCGAGATGCTTTGCTGTCGTAAGATAGCCAGATTTGATCCTGCCTCAAGATGCCGAGATGATGATTATGTACCGACGCGGATAAATGCAGAGATGATGACGCTGAGGTAGGCCGAGATGGAGCAAAACTGAGTTTCACCTTCTCATGAAGGCGAAGATTACTATCATGAGATGCCGAGATGATGAAGTTGCAAAAATTGGAGTCACCGAGTCCGAGATGCTCGTGTTCACCAGAGTGGTTTTGCAGTCCAGATTGGTATTGGCCAAACCGTCTTCCTCTTTCCAGAACCTAATAAGGATATTGTCGCTGCTCAGTCGAATAGTTCTGGGCGATGATTTGCGGTTTCACGTTGTTATCCTTCAGCCAGCATTGAAGTCGGTGCATCTAGTTCAACTAACGATTCAAAGCGTGCAATCTCGACACCTTTGCCACATTTTGATACATTAATTCTTCAAGATCAAGGCCAAAGTCTAAATTCATTTTATCATTGCAAGCCGGTCTTTCACTGCAAGATTATGTTGCGGACCACAAAATCCTGTGGGAAACTCAGATGAATAAGTTTTTCTTCCATAAATATCTCCAAAGACGTCTAGATCTCATACAAGAGGCAGCTATAGCAAGTTCTCAGGAGGGTGCATCACAAATGTTTAAGCAGTGGTTTTTTGCAACCAAATAGTTGTTTTGCATGAGGGATTATTTCTCATTTGCCATGCCAAGGCGCAGTCCAGTCAGACAAATCTACAGAAAATTAAACTTCCAGAGATTGTGGGGGAATCAAGCCGTAACCAAACAGTGAGAGAAAAGTGCCAATTCCCGAAGTCATTAAGCCATGGAGATGCTAATTGGTTTGAGCCTACTAATAGTTGATATATAATACTTATTTATTAACAATGGCTTTTTCTGAGATGACTCTGCAGCGAGAAGCATTGGTTATCACGAAAGGAAGATTTTATATCAATTATTCTAGAAGCAAAGGCATGTTGTTAGTGGATGAGAAATTGTCAACCAACTTCCAGTGCTTGTGGCCTTGTTAATTCCTCGTCATAAGTATTTTGGAAGAGAGCTACATGGTTTACCTCATGTTTTGGGTTTCGAAGCTCTGACTCATCTACTCAACAATTGATACCTTGGTTAAATAGAAAATTCGTGACAAGAACCAATTGAAGCTTTGCAATAATGAGGAATAACAACATCATATGGGTTGGCCAGGCAAGATCCTCTGATTCTTCTTCACGTTGTCGGGAGATGAAGGAAAGAGACCAGAGTTGCAGGTCCAAGGTTTTTGCTTGATCAAATGTGGCTTTGGATATGACATGAAGCTGCCGTGCATATATTGCTACAGATAAGTCTCATTATCATGTAATTAATTATGCAGATAATGGCTTTGGATCATGCATGCGATACATCCGTTACTTTAGTTTTATACTTTTATCTCTCTTCTCATTATCATGTGCTGCAGTAAAAAGTGCGCTTATCCATACATGTAAGTATGGCACCAAAAACCACGTGCACACATGCCCCTTGGAATTACTTGTTTATCTAAAATGCCGAATGTGAAGGATAGAAAATCTGTTTTGCCAATAGAAAATAGATTATTTCTCTTGCATTTATATGATAATTCTGTCATTTAGTGTCAAGAGATAGATGGACTGTTTAAGATTCATGGATAAATATGAGCAAACTGTGGAGAATCGTAAGCCAACTCTGATTGGGGAAAATTCATGTCTCTAATCATCCAAAGTTTGAGAGCTGCCTTGGATGATGAGAGATGAGTACAACCAAGCCAACTTTGCAGACAACAAAAACGCTGGAAGAACAAAGTCTTTATCTAAGGAGTTTGATAAGTCTGTAAAATCAGATGTAACTCGTGGTGACAACAAGCATATCCAAGTTAAAGGCAAAGTCTAGCGTGCAAATGGCAAACACTTCTGAGTTGGAAAGTTTGCAATCAGATGCCTTGTCCAAATTTGGCATCTTGGACTTCATTGATTAGTGTGTCTTGGACTTGACGTCAACAAATCCTTTGTTATCAGCACACATAGCCATTCAGTGGAAAGTTTGTCTAGTAATTCTGAAAAGCAGTTTTCTGAACACCTTGAAGTTGCTGCAATCTGGTCCCTTGAATCTGTATAGTTGCACTTGCCAACCTTCAGGGTGCTATGAAATTCTTTATGATGAGATTTTTGTTTTATGCTGATACATGGACTCAGCACCTTTTTTCAAAGTCAATCAGGAACGCTTGCTTTTAGGGTGAGACCCACCATCAAAGTTGCATCAAAGTCCATAAGGGAAGTTGCCACGTATACCTTTGGCTCCATTCTCAAAATTAAATTGTGAATGTAAAGTTCCAATTCGTTAAAGCTTTTTGGCGTTTGTAAGCCTAAAGTTCAATTCAATCATGTGGCGGAGTTGGAGGAGGTGCTTTCTCAGGGAGCATACATGCTTGTGTACAACAAGGTTATTGTCAGGCCATTAGGCTTTCAAACCACAAAGATTACAACAATCCTCGCCAGGCCAAATTTTTTAAGGCGGACCCAGTTGAACCGAATCCGGTTTAAATTTGGGTTCCGTGTGGAGTCCATCCCTACAAAAGGGAACGAAGATGGAACCCAGTTAAACTGAATCTGGTTAAAAGCCGGGCTCCATGTGCGTCGACAATGCCACCAAAGCTAAACTTGTAGGAATCAGAGGTACATAAACCCGTTTCCCAAAATCATGTTCAAGTTAAAAACATGTAGGAAATTGAGGTATACAAACTCATTTCCGAAAATCATGTTTAAATTAAACATGTAGGAATCAGAGGTAAATAAACCCGTTTCCAAAAATCATGTAAAGGCTAAAAAGCCGATGATCTCTGGTAAATCACCCAGGCGGGTTGATAGCTCATGGGTGGTCCTAGACCTGTATTCTGCGCAGTAAATTTTTGACTCTGGCCTAGTCATCAAATAAAACTCGAACGAGTTACAAAGGAGGAACCTGATTACACTGGTTACAGTTAACATTCAAGTTCCGTATGAAATAAACCCTTACGACAGGGAAAAAGGCAGACCCGGTTACACCGAATCTGGGTAAAATCCGAGCTGCGTGGAGAAACCAATTCAAACATGTGTTTGTTGGAACCTGATAAAACCGAAAGGTTAAAACTTGTCCATTGGAACGCGGTAAAATTGAAGGAGCGGTTAAAACATTTTCCAAGTTGTGCAGGAAACATTTTCGAAGGCGGACCCAGGTATACCGAATCTGCTACAAATCCCAGCTTCGTGTGTATTTTTCAAGGCGAACCTCAGTTATACCGAATCTGGTACAAATCCCGGCTCCGTGTGTATCTTTGAAGTCGGACCTAGTTAACTAAATCTAGTTAACGTTTGGTATCCGCGTAAAGTTCTGAAGTTAGACTCGGTTTAAACTGAATCTAGTTTAAATCCGGGATCCGCATAAAGTTTAATTTGAAGACGAACCCGACTAAACTGAATCTAGTTTAAATCCGGGCTTCGTGTGCAGATCTTGGTTAAATCTCAAATGCATCCCGGCAGTCCCGAGATTCGAACTACTGAGCTGGGGGGCAACAGAGTGGATCACGAGTTGTTCATGGAAAGACATGTTATTAATAACCGAGATTAGTGTAAACTCGGGCAAGCATTCGAGATGAGCAAGCTAAACGATTTGCGCAAGCAGTAAGTATTTTTCATTGATTATGATTTGCTTACATTAAATGCAGGAATATAAACCGAGAAAAATTGCTACGAAAGCAAGCAAGAAATTTTATTTCTTCTCAAACAACTCGGATAAGCAGTGTATATCTAAACCAAGTTCGTGTGTCTCAATTAAACAAACAGCGCATCCCGACAGCTCAGAGACCTGAACTATCGGGCTGGGGGGAAACTGTTATGGACCCCGAAAATTGGGCTTAGAGAAGTCCGGCCCAACGAATGAGATACCTGCCTACAGTTATATTCTTGTGAACCATAACTGGCGAAGTTGGAGCGGTTACTCACCTCTATAAATAGGAGAGGCTATTCCCGGGTGAACGGGACACAAGATTCTCCCTATCGCTTGTATTTCGCCTACACAGAGCATACACCCCACCCCCTTTTTGGTGTATCTCGAACTACGTGGACTTTGATCCCTCTCAAGGGTACGTAGGCCCTAGGTATTGTTCCTAGGTCAAGTCCGCTCTATCTTGTTCTACAACAGAACAGTAACAATAACAACATGTATAAAATAAAGCTAGGAATATTCCAATACATTATGTCATGTTGCAATATTCTAGTATATTCGTGTCTAGCTAGATATTTCTTTTTTTAAAATAATAATAATAATAATAATAATAATAATAATAATAATACATAGCGAGTTATATCCTTAAAGGATCCTAGCCAGCATATCTGGGAACATCAGCATCAAGAACCCACCGTAATTCACCTTCAGGTGTTAACAGATGATTTGGGAAATCAGGTACCATTCCTAAAGCTTGTTTAGCCAATAAATCCGGAGCCCTGTTAGCGAATTGAGGCACATGAGACAGATCCACTACCCATTCCCGCAGCAGCGTTGACTTCACTTCTGCTAGGAGTACACTATCTGGGTGAACTTCAGGCACATCATTACCCAGAAGGCGACTGACTTCAGAGGCATCAGACTCCAACAACACTCAACGTTCTCTATTATCCCATGCAAGTTTCAAGCCCATCAATAAACCCCTCAGAATTTCTTATAACCCCTCCACAACCCATACCACAGGAGCTCGAATGAGCACCATCGACGTTAATTAAGTTTAACCCAGCCCGTAGGGGGAGGGCGCCACTGAGCAGTACGATCCACTACTCTTTGTCCGCTAAGATTAACGCCCACTAGAGTATTCTTTGCATTAGCAATACTTGCAAGAATAGATATCGTTCTATGTTTCAACGATTTTGTATTGCTCTCCTTTCCTTCAAAAACCAAATGGTTCCGTCGTTGCCAAAGCATCCAGAAAATAGGCACGAACATACCGCTCCAGTCATCGCTTACCACACCAGCAGGTTCTCTCAGATTATATTGCAGCCAATCTTTCAGCCTCAAATAAAAAAAACTACGCTTGGCTGACGGTTTAATCAATTCGTTCCATAGATTCCTTGCGTCTTCACAATCCCGAAGAATAAGAAACAGGTTCTCAGAGCTATTCTGACATCGCGAAGACGCGAACACACTGTATCAGTACATAGTCCTCGTCTCGCACATTCTCCATTTGAAAGTAACCGATTATGCATAGCTAACAACATATAGGTCTGGGTCCGTTGCAGGGTGTTCAACTTCCAAATCTGTCCCCAAAGAGGGTTGGCTCCTTCTTGCTCATTCGCAATCGCTCAGTAGGCAGATCTAATAGTAAATTCACCACTTCGATCATGCCTCCAACGGACAGTAGTAGTAGAAAGATTTATTTCACTACCTCGTAGGACGTGCTTCCTTACATGTTAAATTCCATTCCAAGTATTTGATCCTGCCTTCTCTATATTAATAGAAGGCATTAAATTCTCTCCACACTTATACTTACTCCGGTTAACCTTCAACCACAGTTCGTCACGTCGATGAATAAGCTTCCATCCAAGCTTCATCACATACGCTTGGTTCTGCCTATGTAGGTGTTTTAATCCCAAACCCCCACTATGCTTAGGTTTACACACAGTCTCCCACGACGCCAAGTGCATATGACTTTTAGCTTCAGTAGATTCCCATAAGAAGCCTCTATTGCTTTTCTCAATAATCTTAGTAAAGCCGACGACGTCATAGCAGATATTAGGGTTGATCTTTCGGCTAATGAGAAGGAATTTGCATTTCAGCTTGGCAGACGCCTTCGTACCTTGTCCAATGAGGGAACTAGAAAATATTTTATTTTTAAAGCGAGCTAAAAAAATAAACATATTGAACTATTTACTAAATAATATCACATAGCATTGAAAATATAAATAAATATTAACCTACAATAAAAATTAAAATAAGATGTAAGACAATAACATTTTCAGTAGGTATCTCAAACAAGAATTTTACTTTTATCTTACAACTCAATGAGTAATGAACCAAGTATTATGCTAAATATATCACAAACACATGCAACCATAATAATTATATGTATAATGAAATTTAATAAAATTAATGCTTAAATATGTATTCCACCGGCCCCAAACCAAAATAATTAGAGAAAATAAAAAAAATAATATGAACCCCAAAAATATTTTTTTAAAAAAAAACATAAAGATTTTATTAAATTTCAACTAAGCAAATAACTTATTATAATCTATTTTTTAAAAGAGAAATTCATTATAAAATCATAAGACAACCAAAAAAATAAATCCAAACCGATTAAAATTAGTCATTAATCATCCTCTACATATATATAGTTACCTATTGTCAAAACTCAAGACTCTCCCAAAATCATAATACCAAAATTTTCACTAATCAACATAATATTACCCTCATTAGAAAGAGTAAAATACGTAAAATAAAACACTTAGCTGGGGTCAAATTATTGGCCAAAATAAAATATTATCTGATACATATATACAAATGGGTTTATCATTTGTTATGTCATATGATATAAAGTTATGTCAAGTCACCCCAAAACTACGTCGTTTTGAGGTTAGAGGAATTAATGAACTCTCAAAACGACGTAGTTTTGGAATTAGGGGAATTCATGAATGATCTTTTGGTAAAAATTTATATAATAAATACAAAAACATCATTTATTAATTCCCCTAACTCCCAAAACGACGTAGTTTTGGGATGACTTGACATAATGTTATGTCAAGTGACATGACAAACAATAGACCCTATACAAATACATAAGATAAGAGAAGGTCAGGGGCTACTTCCGCCATTATCCACCACGTCTTGAAAACTATCCTTAGTGACCCTTTTATGATGTAAAGAAACACCAAGGTATTTTCCCAAATCCGTCGCCACTTGAAATCCGAGTATCTCACTCAACTTAGCACGTCGGTTATAGTTGACATTCTTCGAGAAAAACACCTGAGTCTTCCAGGTTTTCACTTTCAAGATCGAGCTTGCAAAGAATTTATCAAGGCACCTTCTAACTTTGTTTGCTTGCTGTAAAGATGCTTCAACAAACAAAATAATAACATCAGCAAAAAAATAAATGATGAATAAGAGGACCATTCTTACATAACCTTATTGCGCAGAAGCCATTTTCGTAGTTCCAAACGCTCCTAGATGAGATGAGCAAGTTTCTCCATGCATAAAACAAAAGGTAAGGCGAGCTAGATTGGATCTCCATGTCTAACATGTCTAGTTGGAGTTCCTTCTTTCCCATCATTCTGAATCAACTCCATTCTAGCAAAAGAAACACATTTCATTATAAGCTCCACTATATTCAATGGAAGGTTTAGTTCCATAACGCAAGACTTGAGAAACTTCCAATTCACCCTGTCATAAGCTTTCTCAAGGTCAATTCACCATGTTTTCCCAGTCATCTATCTCATAAAGTGGATAACCTCCTGAGCAACAATTATCCTATATAATTGTGGCGTCCTAGAAACAAAACTACATTGATTTAGGCCAACTACCTTAGGCATGACACTTTTTAGCTAGTTCGTAATGATTTCTGTAATAGTTTAAAAAATAACATTGCACAGACTAATTGGACAAAGATTTTTTAACTCCTCTGAATGATCTTTCTTGGGAATTAAAATAATAAGAGTGCTATTGATACTCCCCACATTAGCTTCTCCTCTCCATAATTTCTTAAATCACTTACTGAATGCTGCACAAATTTCACTAACTTTGATAGAATAAAGCGTTTAGGCTGGGGCTTTCAATGCTCCCATACTAAACACAACATCTCTAATTTCCATAGCAGTAACCTCACTTCCTATAGATTTTAGCTCATCAACTCTTAATTTCGGATAGGAGACACTACAATGAAGAGGCTCACAAACTATTCCTTCATCTAGAAAAAGATTATAGAAGTAAGCAATGGCTCTTGTCTGAATCGCCTTCACATCAAAGATCCATTCACCATCTTCACCTCAAACAACTCCAATAAAATTACTCTTTCGTCTACTATTTGCTTTTGCATGAAAGAATCTAGCATTCTTGTCACCATTTACATCCCATTCGATCCATGCCTTCTGTGCCTAGTGGCGGAACCAGGATTTTAGGTTTGTGTATGCACAATTAGTGGTGGGATTCGGGGGCTACCCCCGAAAATTTTTTTTTAATGAAAGTTTTAAAAACATTACAAAAACAAAAGAATATAAACAATAAAAGAAAAGAAAGCTTCAACTTAACATAGAAAAATAATAATCAAGAGTCAATTAACCTATTTCATAAGAAGGATTACAAAAGCATTCTTCGGTTCTTCATTCCTTAAAAATATGGCATTATATCTTCATTATCAATCTTATCAAATATATCATGTTCAACATAAGTTATCATGCATGAGTTAAACCAATTATCACTTATCCAATTGCGCAACATATCCTTAACAAAAGTCATTGCAGGAAAAACCCGCTCAATACTAGCAATTGCTACCGATAGAACGAGTGCCAATTTTATCGACAAATAGACCAGTGGATAAACAATATCCTTTCTCTTCTCAACCATCTTCGAAGCAAGGTCAAAACTTGTTTGCAAATTGACAAAATCAGAATCAGCTCTCACATCAACATTAAAATTATCGAGACTTGAAGAGAGAAAAGGAATATCTGCAATCTCATCAAACTCCAAAGGATAGGATCTAACAAACTCAATCAACTTTTCTTTGTTAAAATTAGCAAATGAATTACGAGGATCAAGACAACTCAAACACTCAGGCAAGTTGGTATTGACATTATCAAATCGATCACCTAACTCTTGAACTTAAGTATCTATCACTGTATTAAATAACTCCACTTAAAGTAGTGGAAGAATGTGAATGTCTCCGTCTAGATCTCCCTTTAGGACAATAAACATCATTCATATTTGGAATGTCAATATCATATTTATTGGCAAAAATGTTTGTTTCTTCAAGCAATTCATCAAAACCATTATCTCTCACCTCTTGTAAACAAGACTTGACTACCTTCACTAAACCAATTGCATTTAAAAGGTCTTGATCTTTTCTTTGTAGTGCTTGTGACAACTCATAAGAAATCCCCAAGATCAATTTCATAAGATGCAACAAGAATGAAAATTCAAAATCCTCCATGACATACAAAATGCAACATGCATCAATTCTTGCAGCATCATTTTTCGGCTCGTCTTCAATAATTTTCACCAAGGAAATTATTGGAGAAAATAATGAGATAACACTTGTAACCGTACCAAAATGGGAATCCCAACGAGTATCTCCAGATCGCTTTAAGGTTGTCTCTTGATTTAAACCTTTTCTAGTTGGTATTTCACCATGAGTAATTCTTTCAACTATTAACTCATATTGATTCATTTCAAGAATTTCCTTCCACTTGAATGAACACCCCACAACAGTAGCCATCTTTTGAAGTATGTCAAAATATTCTTGATCTTTTTGTGATGTTTTGCAACCTTGACAAGTTCCAATTGTAACTGATGAGCAAAACAATGAATGTAGAAGAATGTGGATGTGTTGTCTACCAAAATCAAACTCTTAAGCCCTTTGAATTCACCCCGCATATTAGTAGCGGCATCATAGCCTTGACCGCGACATTTAGACAAACTTAAACCAAGTTTAGAAAATAGCCCATCAATTGCTGCTTTTAGTTATTGTGTAGTAGTATCTGAAACATGAATTATGCCAATAAAACTTTCAACAATGGACCCTTTTTGTTTACATACCGAAGTACAACTGTCATTTGTTCTTTAATTGCAACATCACGAGCTTCATCAACTAGTAAGGAAAAGTAATCATTGTCGAGATCACTAATTATTGCTTTAACAGTCAAATAAGCACAAGCTTGAGAAAGATCTTTCTGAATCATTTGTGAAGTCAATTTGTGATTATCAGGGGCATTTTGCAAGACCACATCGTTCATCTTTTTATTTGGCTTAGAATAAAACTTTAGAGTTTCAAGGAATAAACCTTGTTGATTTGAACTTATAGATTCATCATGTCCCCGAAAGGTTGACCATTTCGTAGTAGGTATCTAGCACAATCTAAAAAAGTTTTCAGCTGATTACAATAATCAATTATTTGTTGTTCAGAAATATATAAAAAGGCAACATCAATATGTTGATTTTGCTTCATCAAATCTTGGCAAGCTTGATAACATCTATTGTGAGCACTCTTATGATCTCCAACACGAACTTTGATTCTATCCTTCTTATGCCATTTTTTGAACCCCACACTGATAAATGCTTCCTGCGTTGAACCACTACCTCCAACCTCCATATCAAGTAGATAACAATACAAGCAAAAACATGCATCTTTTGATCCACTATACTCCAACCAAGAACCAAATTCTTCATACCACTTAGGATTGAATCTACGCATTTTTCCTTATAGTTCTGTTTGAGGGAATGGTTTAAGGATTAGTTGAGTTGGCCCCTTGATCAAATAAGCTCTCCAAATATCCTCTCTTTCTATAGGATTTTATGTCATTGAATAAATTGAAGTTCTTTTTCCTAGATCTGCTTCAAGATTTTCTATATTAACTTTTGCTTGAAGTGGTGATTGAAAACTTTGAAATTGAGATGCTTGTGGTAGTTGGTAGGATTCTTAGACAACTGGAACTAAATTACTGTTTGAAAGTTGCTCACTTTGAGATTCGGGTTCTGTATTTGTGGGTTTTAGACGTTTGAAATAAGATTGCATCCTTGACACTTTCTAGAAGAAAAAAAGTTTGACAAGATTAAGAAACATGTTGCAACCTATAAGCTAGCTCATCTCAATGCTTCCTCTATCGAAACCTATAAGATTGTATCTTTTTCATACAAGGACACTAAGCAACTGAAGCTATGATTTCCAATTCCAAAGTAACTAAACAATTCCCACTCTATGTCAATTTAGTAAGTAATCAGCAAGTAACCCAAAACAACATAAATTAACATCCAAAGGATGAAAAGACAATATTTGTAATCAACAAACTATAGATAAGTAAACTAACGCAATGGCCCCCAATTTTACTGAATAACATCACAGAGAAATATGAAGTTGACCAAATAAAAGTTGACACTCGAAATATGACCAGGTGGGTGTGTGAGAGAGACGAAGAGAGGGAGGGGTTATTACCAGAAGCAGTACATTAAATGTCAAAATCACAGCACCCGTAGCAAGTAAAGCAAAGGCAACAACGAATACCTCAAACTAAGACACAATTAGAAGCAATTGTTAGCAAGGATTAACCAAAACCAACACAATAAACCATGTCAATTAGTATACAAAACATAATATAGAAAGAAGATAGAGCAGGATGATACCAAAAATAAGCTGAGCAAAGTACCAAGGAATGAACACCTAAACTTGATAAGAACTTAAGAGACTCAGAAAAATGTGAGAGTTATAGTGGTGCATCTCCAATAAAATTTGTACAACAGTAGATATATGGGCAACAGTAGTGGCTTGAAAAGGAAGGAATACCTCATGAGATATAAATCAATTGGAGCTATAAGTTAAGATCAACAAAGATTATAATTCCTCAGTTTCTCTAGACAGGAAAGAAATATGTTCTAATCTACGTGTATGCGCACAGGGAGACACACGGAGTCAAACTTTAGATGATATCCATCGACACCCACATGTCACGTAGGTGCTTTATGAGAACATTCTCTAGGAATTAATACAATAAATGATGTTCTTCAACGCCTAAATGAGACTTGAACTTGTGGCATTTTAAGCAAGGGCTTCATATTTAATTTAATATCCTAAGATTTGCTTATTAAAGACAAAACAGAATCGATTGAGCCCAAATCCAAAGCAACTTGACCACAAGAAATCAAATAATGAAGAATTGTGGGGACAGAGCAATTGAACTCAGCAAAACAGAATCAATTGAGCCCAAATCAGCAAAACAGAATCAAGAAGCCATACATTCAGAAATAATTTCATCCTAAAATTAGCAACAAATTCATCCTAAGACCTAAATTCAGAATTCAGCAAAGGAAAATTACCATTGAGAAGGGGGATCTGGAAAAATACCTTGAGACAGAATCAATTGAGCTGTTGAGGGGGGGATATGGAACGGAGAGCGATGACGGACGAGAGCAAAGAGCATGGCTGCACGATTTGGAGAGTTGGGAGACTAGAATAGAGAGCGATAGTGGACGAGAGCGGAGAGCACGGAGAGTGACAGCGGATGATTTGGAGATGAGAACGGAGAGATCGATGGAGAGTGAGAGTTGGGAGACGAGAGCTAGAGAACGATGAAAGAGCCAAAGAACAATGAAAATGGGGGGAAAGAAGGATAAAAGGAAGATGGGAGGCTTGAACCTATGACCTGTGACTTAGGGTGTAGAGTATTGACCAACTACACCACCTATACATGTTGTCACTAAATTCTTTCAAATTATATATATTTTTCTCAAATTTTTGTGTCTGCACTTGCCCACAGTGACACAAGTGTGCCTCCGCCAACCCAAATCAAAGAGTTTTGTAGTAACACATCTTCTAGTTATTTCCACAGTTGAGCCTGTACTCTTATTAAATCCTCCGAGAGACCAGTCCTAATTGCCTATATGGTTGTTTGGCACATAAATAGATGAATCTCGCAACAATGTTGAGCATTCTGGAATCCCTGACAAATAGAGGCTATGTGCGTTTTTCACACTAGTCTGAGATGTTCACCAAACTTGTAATAAATGGAGCACATGGCCATTCAAGGCCCAAACGGATAAATCTGTTAATAACATTGAGCATTCTAGATCCTTATAATAAATGGAGAGGATACATGGGATTACCTCTTAATAAGTTACTGAAGTATATGCTTCATCTCCACCAAATGAAAATTTGAAAGTCGCAATCTGATGATGATGGTTAATACGTCGTTTTTTGCCGTCCATGATAAATGTAATCGTGTGTGTGTATTGTGTACTAACATTCACATTAATTTCTATATATGCAATCCATACACGTGCACATACTAAAATCACTAATGTATAAAGATAAAATATACTACAAATGTACTATCATTCATAATTAATTATTTAGTAATCCTTTTGACCTCAAATTCTCTTCGCGGCTGCTTGAAATAATGGATGGAGAAGATAAAATCAACTTGATTTTGCCTACAAAATCAGTATTAATGACACGTGGACAGGCTTATCCCTCTCTCTTCTCTATTTGGTGCCTTTTTTTTTTCTTTTTTTTTTTTAAGTTTCGTAGAGAGGTGTAATATAAATTAAATAATTAAAGGTTCTTCCAATATCACGAAAGGCCATTTAATGACCCCTCGGAAAGCCATTTATAGATACAAAATTATTTAATTAAAAATAATTATTTTTTAGGATCCTTTATTCGAAATAGTCTATTCTATCTATTAACAATTGATTATTTTATTAAATACTATATTTTTCATTGGATTAGTCAAAGTCCAAACGATTGTCGTCCAAATTAAAGGAGTGTAATCAAAATTGTGGTGGGAATTCAATGGCCTTAACATTTTCCCAATACATGTGTCAACATCTGAATGGAGTGTCCCATAGCTTTTGAGTAAGCAATGATGTAAGAAAAGAAAAGTGAATCCAAAGCATAAGACGCATGTGAAATAAAAAACACAGAAAATTAAACCAACAAATTTAAAAATAATTATATAATCATCAATATTAACATAAAATATATCCTACAAACTCAAACAAACATTATACTATTCATAAATTAGGTGACCTGGCAAACAACCAACATTTTTTGGACATGTGGACACCTTACTCTTAATTAGGTCCTATAATTTTTTTCTCGTTTTATTCGGTCTTCAAAGTCACCTCAATTATAGGTATTGCCCATATGCTCATAGTATATCAATTAGAGCTCATGCTGATGGTTATCAAGCAACGTGTAAGTTTAATTGCCAAAAAATACCGAATAAAAAGAATTTATTTAAATTTAAAATGATGGAATAAAATTTATTTATTATCAACATATATATATATATATATATATATATATATATATATATATATATATATATATATATATTATGCTTATAACCATCTCCTTTCATTCTCACATATATAATATTAATCTGTAATCTGATTGGTTTTAATTTTATGTATACTCATATGAATAAATCAAATTAGGTACATATTGAGTGGGAGCTGTGTCATTATTAGCTAGTAATGTTATTTCTAGAAATTAACAAATTATGAGTATAGGGCTCAATGCCATAAGACGAAATAAAAAAGAATAAAACTACGAAGACTTGTTTAAGGATAGGGTATAATTTTAAGGACTTACATGTTGATTTTCTCAAAAAAAAAATAAATAACCATACCTGTAATATTTCCGAGTATATGAGACAACGAAAAACTTTCATTATCTTTATTCACCTGAAAAGGGGGGAAAATAAGAGAAATGACTAGTAACTGACAAGAAACTGAATTACCAATGAATAACGAAGCCGTATTAGTGAAACAAGAGGTGGTACATTAGTATATACTCCTTCCGGTCTTAATTATAGGAACACATTTTGCAGTTTGTTTTGGTCCTAATTATAAGAGCAAATTTTAACTTTTGTCAATTTTTTCCTATATTACCCCTATTTAAAATATCATTAATTAATTATAACTTTTGTGACTTTGAAGATGTAATTTGTGATAGATGTTGAACATGAATAAATCATATAAATTATATTTTATTGTCAGATAAAATTAATGATACTAGCTAAAAGTATTGTTGATTTTTCATATAAGCTCGAAACTCTTAAATGCGTAATGAGGTAGATAGGAAAATTAAAGTACTACGAACTGATGATGCATGGTTTCGTGAAAATGGATCAAATCAATTTAAACAGTTGAATGAAAAAAGAAGATAATTATTAAAGAAGTACACAATAATAAATAATTCCCTACAGTGGACAACAGAATGAGATTGTTATTCAGCTAATTAATTTTGCCTTGATATAATTTTTAATTTTAAGTAGGGGTATTTTTGGAAAACAATTATAATTAATTAATTTAACTTCTCTCCTTAATCTCTCCAAATTCTGATAAATAGTTCCTATAATTAGGAGCGGAGGGAGTAGTCATTAATGATCGAATGAAAATGATAATTTTAAGTAGTTAATTAATTAATAGTGATCAATGTAATTTAGCAGTTAGATGAGTTTCACTAAGCTCCTTCCTTGTCGTGAACGGCTCTGATCAATCAATTTCATTAATAATGATAATGCTTTCGGATGGATCATGGATCCTTCCTATGTATGTATTTTTCTTCTGTAAAATGCATGGCTGCTTCCAAGTATATTGGAAAATTTAAGAAAAAATTAAATTTCGTGGAAATTATATGTATATAAGTGATTATATTTGAAATTGTGATTATTCATATCAATATTAATATAAAATATGAAAACTCTAATGAATCATAATATTTACAATTAATGAATAGGATGACTATCTTTTTAAGTTTCATAAAATATAATTGTTATATATCTAGTTGGAATTGAATTACAAGTTAACATAAAGATTTAAAAAATTAAACTTGTTATCAGATTTAGTGCCACATCTGTCTTAATTTATATTTATGATTATAAGTTGATATGATATTTTCAAAATATTTATTGTAATATCTCAAAAGTTATTAAAAAAAATGAATTTTGAATGTTATCATAATTTTTAAGACGCTTGAAGCAAGCAATTTATACATCAAATCTATGTCTTTAAATTCATTTTTATATAAATTTTACATATAAATGCAATTATGAAGAAAAAATAAAGTTACAAATGGATTAATTTTAAGAATTATTTCTTCATAGATTTTTTTTAAAAAAAAAAAATCATTGATGTATTCCTTCGCAAAATAGTATTTTTCTCATTTTTAGACGTTAATAAAACTACCTCATCAATTTGATCAATATTATTCCTTAATTCATTATACCTCAGAAATAAAAATATTAGTAAGAATAATTTTTGTCCTCAGGTGCATTTCTCAATTGGATCAAAGAATATAGATGCCACCGATGTTTGTAATTTTAGCTAGGCAAAACCAAGAAACTTCCATATAGATATATATAATTACGAAGGGCCAAAATAAAATTTCGCACTACCTAAAATCCATGTAATCATCAACTAATTCATTCTAAATCAGCCAATCATGCACTGACTATATATATATGGTTTAATTTTGTTATATCAATCTGTCATAATCCAATGATATATATAATTGCTTATATTCATATTATTTATTTATTTAGTAATAAGTAGAATAGAGACCCCTCAACACACAAAGTCCTAAAATACATCAATTCCGTGCGCAACAGTAACTATATAGCAATTTGATTCTAATTATGTGTGTGTGTGTGTTGATTGACATTAAACAGTATATAGCTGGTTGGACTATAATAATAAAGGACAATTTTAAAATTATTATTTTCTCTGACCTTTTTGTGTATATATAGGGCCCCAAATTCCCTTGCGCCACTTCATCTTAATCATAACTACTTTCCTCTTCTTCTCGTACATAGTACTCCACATAATGAGCTCTCTTCCTCAAACAATCTCTGAAACAGTCACAGATGCCTGGGACTTTAAGGGCCGTCCTGCAATCAGATCCAAATCTGGTGGTTGGTCTGCGGCCGCAATGATTCTAGGTACTTCTTTTCACCCTTGTTTGATATATAT